>JANHGN010025692.1:110610-120845 GCA_024605025.1 Megaceryle maxima | reverse complement strand
AGGATGCCTGGAAACCTCCCCGCGCCTACCGCCGGGGCTCCGCTCTCCCCTAAATCTCCCTGCGGAGGGACAGGCTGCGCTTCCCGGCTCCCCCCCCCCCGTCTCCATTTCTTACGGGGCCGCCTCCGCGGCACCCGCGGCGGGGATGCCGGGGGGGGGGGGGGGGGGGGAGGGTGGGCCGTAGCCGTGGGCGCATGGGGGTGGCGGGCCGCGGGCGCTGTGGGAGGCGGTGAAGTCTGCTTCCTCCTCCTCCTCCTCCTCCATCGCCGTTTCTTACTGACGGCCTGGCCTGCGTGGATGTGAAGCCATCCGACCGGCGCACCGTGGCCGTGCACCCGCGTGTGCGTGCAGATGTGCGTGGGGGTGCTGGGCACAAACGCGGATCGGCTCCATGATTTTTTGCTCGGCTTCGAAGGTACTCGTGTGCTGCCAGCCTCGGCCGTATAAACAAATTAGAGTGTAGATTAACAACACATTGTGCCCTGCAGTACAGACCAAGGTCTTATTTACTGGGGTAGCGCCTGATTTAAATTGCAGATGTGCATTTCTCAGTACGTATGAAGAGCGTGTGTATTTAGTGGTTTGGCCGTGTGTACGGGGGGTTGGTTTGGGTTATTTTTCTTCTACATCGGCCACGTAGCTGTGTACACTCGGATACACCGTATTTCATCTCTTTAGATAATTCCTACACCAAGACAGTGTGATGAGAGAAAGCACAAATCCTGGATGCAGTCTGCATCCTTCCAGAACCCAGGAGGCTGGAAAGTGAAATGGCCTTGGAATACATAAATTTTTGTATTTACATGAATGTACGCTAAAAATCAAACTCGGTGTCAATATGATTAGGAAAGGCACAATGTTTCTATTTTTTATTTGCATGTACACTTACCTTCTTATGCCTGTTCCTCTCATTCCCCCTCCCCCAGTGAGACTATCCATCCAAAGATGTTGGAGAGGTGTAATTACAAGCATAATAAGAATTTTTAAAGAATGACTTTGGAATTCACATTACCTTCTAATACCTGGCATATTTATTGCTTAAGTAGCCAGTCTGTTACATCACACTAAGAGTAGGCTTTGGATGCCTGAAACAACTGTGTTTAGCTGATGCTTATCTTCTGTAGAAACAACAAATGACCATCCCATTGGGAAGACTTTGTGATTATGGGATGTCAAACTTTTTTCTTTATTTTAAATCTGCCATGGTCCTAAGACAGGACAAAATGTCTTGATATTTGCTGTAACATAACTTCCTTTGGCCTAAGTCGGTGTTCATCATGAGTAGGAATTCTCTATGTTTACAAAACACTTGGTGGTTTCAGCACATCTTAATGTGTTCTATCAGTAATTGCTCTTTGCATTTTTCTCACATGTAACATCTCAAACATCCGAAAGCCCCATTTCTAAGAAAATGTAGCAGTGTATACAGTTAGATATTTTTATGATGCAACTAAACCAGAAATCAGCTTTAACTGCATTATTGAATGGAAATAGCAGAACTTGAGTGTCCATCTCACCGGGTAACTTCTCTCATATAATGTCAGTGTTTCACTGGTGACATAAAGATTTAATTGGTTCAGTCCTTTATTATTGAAATCCTTTTAAGGTCTTAAAATAGCATCTAAAGAGAGTAGTACACAGCAAACTGATTCTCAGTGGGATTATTCTTTGCTGTATCATTGGCACTTCACACTCTCTTCCTATAGACTGTAAGGAAATAGAGTAAGAAAACAATTGGTGGTAATAATAATATAGGAAAAGCTTACTTAATTGCTTCTTATAGGATGTGCTTTGTACCTCCTTGAGATGAACTGAAATAAGCTTGCAGTGTTGAACGAGTAAGGAATAATTAACGAAATGGAAAGGCATCTATGCATGTAGCTGGACAGCCTTAGTATTTTAGAGGGGAAAACCAGACCTTCTGATATTGGTGAGAGAACCTGTGAAAACAACTTTTTTCAAGTTAGAATATCATATAAAATCTTACTAGGAAAGGAAATACTTTTAACATATGGATGTAGGCTCTGGATTAAACTCTCTTCTGTTTGCGTGTGTTGTTTGCATTGCTTGTTTTTATCGTGTTTGGCTTTATTTAAAACAAAAAGGTCAATAAAAAAACAAACCTCCTTTCAATTTGCTGGAGCATGACAGGAGATGTCTTTTTCTAACAACAGCTCTGGGCTGCCTGGTGAAAGTCTGGCCCAGCAGCGTTACATAACGGTGGGGTGGGTTTGGGGAGGTTACAGTTCCAGCAGCTTCATGCAGATTGCTTGTGGCTGAGAGCTGCCTGTTTGAGGGGTTGCTGTTGGCTTTTTTCCCTTTTTTTCCCCCCCTTTTTAAAATCTTCTCACTTAAAACACTGAAATAGACGAAGAATTTGGGTATTTCTATAGGTAAGAACTTAACCTCACACTCATTTTGCTCTGCTTATTGAATTGTCTGAGCTGTGCTTAAACTGATTTGAATAAAAAGTCAAATACACTTTTGGAAAAAGTCTCAGGAGTCCCTAACACTTGTAAGGTCTTCTGGTCTTCTTCCACCTCTGTTATGCAGTTTGTGCACAATTACATTTGACAGTTGGAGTGAAATCTTTGAATCTGACACCATTGTGCAATGAGCAGCATAAAGAAGAAATCCAAGCCTGTCTGTAAGGTTTTCAGTGGCAAACTAACTGTTGTTAAAGTTGATAAAAGTGTGTTCTGTTGAGCTAAAGGAGAAGTATGGGAATCCAGAGGATACAGATATGGTTTGGGAAGTGCTAACTTTCTGAAGATGGTCCGTGTGCTATGATGCAAATGATGCACCTCTCCTCTGTGGGTTTTATGATTCTGGGGAAGAGCAGCACTTTGGTCTGTTGGCTGCAGAGGTGATAACCTGTACATTCAGGTGCCTTCTGAAGTTTCTGGGATCAGGGCTCAGGACAACATAATTGTTGCATCGACTGCTGACTCGATGTACTTAGGAATGGAAATTCCTCACCTTCTTTGTTAGAGGTGCGATGCAGCCTTTGCTTGGACAGAGCTGTCTTTAAGTTCTTATCTTCTGTTAGGACTGAGGGGAGCTGCTCCTTATCCACACTGCTTTTAACTCCTGAGGCTTGCTAGACAGCGTGGGCTTGGTTGTTCTTGTGAAGGTAGGAATACCTGTCCAGGAAAAACTGGACTGGGGATACTATCTCATTCCTCATGGGTCACATAACAGCTGTCTGATGTCAACAGCGTTTGGTCACTACTGACATGGCAAGATTTGAGCCCCACTGACCTGGAGGGAAAAGCTGTGTATCGTGTTACTTGACCTCCTCAAAATATTCAGTCTTGCATTACTGCCTTCTAGAAATACTGCTCTAAAGCAAAGTAATCGTAAACAAAAACTTAGAAAGTGAACTGGAGTAGTCATACAAAGAGGTCAAGTCAGTATTCCTTGGAAATTTTGTGTTAGCAAGGTGCAGTGAGTTTAGATCCTCTTGAGCACATCAGATGGTTATGTGCCTTTGAGTAGTTTGGTTTTTGTTGTGTTGTTTTTTGTGTGTTGTGGTTTTTTTGTGGTTGGTTGGTTGGTTCTGTTGGTTTGTTTTGTTTTTCTTTGAAGAAAAGTGGGGTTTTAATGAAATCCACCTCAGTGGTTAGATGGGCTACTGCCACAGCTTGTGAACTTTGGTGTTGGAAGTCTCCATTCCTGTTGGGTGTGGAGGTGCACACAGCTATATCAACAACTGACAGCACCCCCCAAAGAGTCTCTGCTGTCTCTCAATTTCAAACGATATTGTTGTGAATGGTTTTCTGATGTTCAGACTATTGGTTGGTTGTAATACAACGTGAATGCCAGCTCATGATCAATGTGTTGGCCATCGGTGTTAATTTCACATTTGTGAAAGGTTAAATTGCTGTCAATAATGGGAATTAACAAGGAAGTTCAGAGTTTCTTTTAGTCCAGGAAGACTTGTGTGCACTCACCAAAGGCTTGTGCTCCAGGCTGGAAGCCAGCACTGGTCTATTGCAGAAGCCTGTGTCTGTGAATCAAGTGAAGTTTTTCCAGCACAGATGTGTCCTGCAATGCTGGGCTGCCCTTCAGGGGTTTCTGGGTGATGGTGCTGTGAGCTGAATGTCAGTAGTGTTGGTGAACTAGGCATCTGTTTTGGTGTAAATTTGAGTGTAAGGAAATGTATGACAAGGACTGGTGTTACTGGGTAGTTAAAGATGTCTAATGACAAGAAATGGTTATGTGCTCCTCTTGTGAAGGTGCTGAAGATTCAGTATCTGCCTGATCTTCATAGGGAAAGGAAGGAGTTGCTTTGTAGCTGTTCCTATTGGCATGAAAAAGCTGACTTTTAATTTTAATGAATTAATCCTTGTAGTACTTAGCAATGTACTCACTTGCTCTGAGGAATCCTGTCTCTGGGTTTAAGGAGTGTTATTAGCCAGAGAACCCACCTTCAGCTGTGTCAAGAAGGTGGCACTGGTACAGCTGGGATTTATCTGCTCTCCTTCATCCATCCTTATCTTCCTTTGAAGGGATGGGTGTTCCTCCACCTCAGCTTTGGTAACTCTGCAATTGCAGATCCTGTGGTACCTTCATGAAGCAAGCCCTATGAGATGCAGCTGAGAGCAGAAAACAACCGAATCCCCCTGCATAGGCTTTATGGTTACTTACAAGCCAACCTCATTTTCTTTTCTACCTAACCACTTTGTTCTTATTGCAGGGTTAAAACTCAGTTAATATTTAATTACAGTGGATTCTGTCAGCTGGATGCTGCTTGGGTATTGCAGTCTTTGTGTGTTTTACACTGTAAATCTCTGTGTATATATGTTTGTGTGACGGGTGCACAACACTTGTAAAGGATTCTCGATGTAGGAATGAGAATTTGAAACAAAAGCAAAGTACAGTGCTTGACAGTTATGCTTGTGAAATAAAGCTGGTGATTTATTTTGATTTGTGAACTCGGTGAACCTCTTAGTCGTTAAGATCATTTTGTAAATAAGCCCTTAGCAAAACAAGCCTTTTGCTGTGTAGGCATAGGGGGAAATTGTGCTCGCGTTGAAGGGTGAGTTATTGCTGCATAGGTGGGAGGCTTTTCTCATGCTCTGTGTTAAGAGACTGGCCTGCTGAGTGTGCTGTCTCGGGGCTGATATGAGACAAGGGACAAAATTGCCTTGTTTGTTGAAAACCTATTGTATACTTCTGAATTCCACACTGGCTGAAGCTGTCTTCCGTTACCTGCTCTTTTTGGCCGCGTTTAGCAAGAGAGCTGGTGCTTGTGATACCAGTGGTAGTGGTGAGAAACTTGAAAGAGGAGTACATGTTGGATGTTATCAGTGTGTAACTTAATTGGAAAATATGAGCCAGTTGAGGTCATTTTCCATAGGGGGATGTTGTAGAGAACAGTTGTTTCCTCTCTGCTATCCATTCCCAAATTGAATGGTATCTGCTTCCATCACATGCATCTCACTTAGAGATGATAGATGTTGTATGGCTATGCTTGCTTTTCTGTGCAGGTTGAAGCAGGAGGATAAAATGCAAAATATATTTACCTTTGCTTACATAACTTGGTATTTTAAATTCTTTTCAGTACCATGGCTTCCAGAACTTGTCACATTCCTTCCCATCTGGTATTTCAAAAGGGATTTTTCTGTCCAAAGTTGTTTTGGATAACGTCAGTAAATAAGTACCTGTAGCTTGGATAGTCCTTACTCCTATATTTTACTTATTTATTTATTTTTAGCTCTATTTTGCTGAGTAGCTTCTACTTGAAGTACAAAAGCAGCATTATAATTTAAGTTTGGTACTCCATTTAAATATGAGTCTTAATTTGTCCAGGGCTTCCTGGTAATGTTGAAGCAGCATGTAGCAGGAGATTTTTCTATAGTCTTTAAAGCTATAAATATGGAACTAAGTACTTTCTTAAGAGAGCATTTTTAAGATACAAAGATGCTGCTTAACACTTTTCTCAAGCGTGCCATAAAAGAAGCCACAAGTTTCTGAAGTAAAAGCCACTTCAAATCATCTTCATGAAAAGGTGCCTTCTTGCACTCTTTCGTATGTGGTTTCACAAGTCAAATGCAAGTTACAATTGCATAATGGTTCTTCAGGTGAACACTTAAATCACTTCCTGTTCTGATAATCATTTACCTTGACTTCCCCCATAAAAAGATCATTTCATAGCTATTCAATCAATAGTGATGGAAGCTATCATCCTAGTTCTGAACAATATTCCAGCCTACGTGCTGCCTAGTCCACGGAAGTGCACGGCTCGTTGAACCATCCACCACTCAGGTTGTAGGTTCAGATGTATTGTTGCTGGAGTCGTACATCAGGTATGTTCCTGTTGTTTTCCTTTAATTATTGAATGAAGGAAGACATAGAAGATTGTATATGGAGAAACCAGGTGACAATAAGTGTTGTTATGCTAAATTTCCTTTTTAAAGATAAAAATCTGTGCTGCTTATTCTTACCCTACTTACTCCTCCACTAGAAAGCTGCTACTGTTGGAATGACACCTCCAGAGTAGTACCTCCGACAGTCACTTACGTGTATTTTAAACTGACTATGGTATCTATATTTATAGGTGAGGTTGGGCATGTTAACGTTGATATGGCAACACTGCTGTATGAGGAGAACATGACTGTCTTATTTAAGGTTGAATTATGATGCCAACACGATCTCCAACGTATTCCAACTAATACCATTTATTTTTGGAGCTGGAGAGGGGAAGGTGCAGAGGGGAAAGGCACCAGAGGTAAAACATGGTGGCTTCAGAAGTTAATTCCTGGGTGTCTGGGGGTTGCATGTGCTTGAGGTGTAGGTGGCTTTCTTTCTTTGTAGGGTGTACTTCATGAAGTGTTTGAAAGCATTTAGTTTGACGATTGTCTACCACTCAGACTGCTTTCTACTTAGAAATAAAGCTGTGCTGTACTGAACTTCTGGTGCAGCTTCCTTTTGGTTTTGGTGATATATTTATTTTTTAAAATACTTTGTCCCTCTTGTGTTTCACTGTGCCCTTCCTCTTCCTGTCTATTCCTTTTATACATTTCTGCACATTTCTCTCTCCTCACTGGTCTCTCACTTTTTGCTAAGCATGTCGAGCAGCCCAAGCGCTGCCTGGCAGTTGTGATTAGTACTTAGTGCAGGAGCTTCACTGAACACTTTGGTGCATCTATAGGCATCTGTAGGTGCCTGAGGAAGCTCATGAGAATAGGAGATGTATAGTTTGCCTCTTCTGCAGACTTCTGTTGTAATTCTGCAGCCAGCTGCTGACCCTGTAGCTTTTTCTTCAGTGAATAGCTCCACTCTGTGTGCTGCTCGAGCTCTACCCAGCTTGTCACGGAAGGACGTCTCTATTTTGCAGTTCAGCTGCTGCTTGCAGGTTATTTAGCAGTAATGTTGAAAACTCACGGTGTGACTGTTAGTTTTAACCCCTGTAGCTTGCCAAAAGCTCTGAGGGTTCCCATAGACAGCGGGGTGTTTTGGCTCGCTTGAGAAGAGAGATGATAAAAGCGCTTATGCTTTGGTGTCTTTGCAACCAGACACAGAAGTATAGCTAGCAACAGATAATACTGTAATTCTTGGAGAAAACCTGAAGTTTACCACAGATGAATGAGCTTTAAAACCCCCCATCTTCAAGTCTAAGCATAAAAGGTGCAGAGTCTAGTCTGCATAGAGATTGTACAAAGTCTTTGTGGTAAAGAAAGGAAAAACAGTGCTAAAATATGCATTAAAACTTCCAGTAGTGATACTTCTCCATCTTTCAGATAGGCTTAAATGAATTGAAATCTGATGCATTACAGGGCTTTCAAAATTGAGAAGTGCTGTAATGGATTAAACGTGTACTGATGGAAGCAGATATAGGTAGAACAATGCCACTTTTCTATACCTTATCCTTTTTCTGCATCCCATCTTTTAGGGGCATGCAGCTCAGGCGTTTTATTGCATCAGATTCATGTTGGCCAAAAATACTTTCCTTGGGTTGTCCTGACTGTTGCACAATGTAGAGCTGATGGAGTGGAGCAAAATAAAGAAGTATGACTAACCTGTTATGGAGCAAATTCTTCTATAATGTTGGCTCTGACACTTGGTAATCATACAAAAATATCAAGCCTGCACAGTGTTGCCACAGAAGAAGGAAGTGCACTTTGAACTTCTGATTGGACTGGTGAAAATAACATGTGTTAGTAATGGGTTCCGCAGATGTGATGCTGCAGACAGACTTTAATGCTCACTCTGGGCATTGTTCAATGGGCTTAATTAATAGAATCTAAACTACAGGTTTTTTGGCCTAATTTAATGTGCACTTAGCTTAAATTAAAAACTTAATTCTTTTTGTGAGTGTCTTTGAAGATAGGTTGTATGACTCTTTCTAATTGTCTGGGGGTTTTTTTTGTTTTGTTTTTACTTGCTGATAATTGTGTAGCCGCATAAAGCAAAGTTCCCTAGTTCTTCATGTTTTAAAGTAACTGTTATTTGGAAATAAAACCTTTGCAGTCCACATAGGTGGCCCAAAGCAAGAAGACTCGGCCTCTTGATGTGTTTGGTTGGCAGTACATGCTTAACAGTTATTTCTTGCCTTCTTCAGATAGGGAGGCTTTCTTTTTATCCTCCTTTCACTGTGGTTCTCTTTGTTGCTTGATGTTGAGTCCCAGATGTGTTCCTATGAAAATGGGTGTATGCTGAGGTGGTAGTCTTCCTGAAGCATTTGGAGTTCCTCTGGAAATGTTTTTCTGTCCTGAAATGAAGAAACTGGTAAAATGAATGCTAGTTTTCTGAATAAATTAGTGATTTCCTTGGTAACTAGGGTGACAAAAAAAGGCAGTGCGGGATCTTGTGACTTCTGGTCTATAGCTCTATATGGGTGATGTTGCAGGGGAAGACACATGGCTAGAGAGGAAACTGTACTCATATTTTCTCTAAAAATGACATGAAATTACTTGAAATAGTATACTGCAGGTTCTGTGGAGGTTTTATGTGGGAATACGTGCTTTCCCCTAGCTTTTTTTTCCATCTGTCGAGGAGCTAGTGCCTCCAGTAGAGAGTTTTATCTGAAAATTCTTTTTTTTTGTTTACATCTGTATGTGTATATATTTTTTTTCTTCTTCTATTGAAACCTTTTCTTTGCATTTGTGTATTTGAATCCTTATGCAAAATCTGATTTGGTTCACATATAGCACACTTAACAAAACAATTTAAAGCTTCTGGATGGGGAAGCCCACCCTGATGTTGGCTCCAGAGAAAAGAGGGTTTCATCATCCACTTTGGACTTGAGATAGTTTTTACTCAGCACACCTCTTTTCAATAAATTTGGGATTTCTTGGTCGAATTCTGATTTCATTACTGGAAAAGGCAATTCTGGTAATTTAATACCTTTCATTTACCATCATTTTTAAAGCAGTTTAACATAATTGACAATTTGAATGCAGACCCATTCATACAAAACCCATTCCTATTCCCCCCCCCCAACACACACAAACCCACCCCATGAACAGAAATAAAGAAAAAAGAAAAATCAATCAGAATTTAAATAATTTTTGTAGTCTTTTTCTTCCATGGTGTTTGCCAAGTTCCAGTTTGATGTAGATTACAATGGTCATACTGTGTTACAATCTTTGAAAAAGTGCAACTGGTTATTAGCTGCAATGACATGAACAGCTGTAGTATTTTATGATAACAGCTGGGAACAATCTACTTCTCTTCAATAACTTTCTTTTATTGTTCCTTTCATGCCATTTTTAAAATGAGAAAGCGAGATTATTGTATTTGTTCTCTATTTTACACCAGGGATTTCTTCGTAGGCAGTGGTGGCAATTAGGTATCAAAATACAGCATTGCTGTTTGTGACTTGGAACATTTCCCTTTGCAAAGACCTGTTTCATAACGTGCTGAAATCTGCAGGAGTTGGAGTCTTTTCATTAACTTGAGTAAACTGTGATTCAAGTCGTTATCCGAGGACTTAGAATTTTGGCCGTCCTTTTCAGAGCGTGATTTCTCCTTGGATTAAACTTCTTTTGTTTTGTCTGATCCTACCCAGTGTAGGACAGGACAGGGTTAGCTCTTAATTTAACACTGAGCAAAGTGCACTTCTCCTTTGCAGTGCTCTCATTTAGCAAGTGGGTAAGACTTATCTGTCTGTAGGTGGCTGGCTTCCCAAGAAATAGAATCATGGAATTGTTTTGGCTGGAAGAGACCTTCAAGATCATCAAGTCCAACCTTATTCCCAGCCCTATCCAAACCACTAAACCATGTCCCTA
>JANHGN010025692.1:85354-96024 GCA_024605025.1 Megaceryle maxima | reverse complement strand
CCACTAAACCATGTCCCTAAGCACTGCATCTGCCTGGCTCTTAAACACCTCTGAAGGTGGTGCCTCCCCCACCTCCCTGGGCAGGCTGTTCCAGTGCCTGGCAACCCTTCCAGTAAAGAAATTCTTCCTGCTATCGAGCCTGACCGTGCCCTGGTTCAGCTTCAGGCCATTTCCTCTTCTTCTATCACAAACCTCTTGATACGTGGCCCTGTGTTTTTTGGAGCTGCAGCTGTGTGACTTTAATTATGGTATGGAAGCAAGAGTAAGGGAGGGAGAGGTGGCGCTCACATGGAGTGTGATGAAGCATGCTGGTCTCTGGCAGTGCCAGTAAGGTAGGTGCTTTTTGCCCTCGGTATTTGTGGAGGATGTGTCAAACTCAAGTCTGTATGCCCAAGGATGGGGCAGGATGGGGACAGTGGCATGTGGCTCTGCTGCCAGCACAGCAGGAGGCCCTTGCTGCTCTTGAGTTACTTGATCTGCTGAACGTTGTGTCTTTTGGCCTCGCGGACGAATGCAGATGCTAAGCTGCTCTCAGAGCAGTGTTGGATATTATTAGTTTCAGATTTGTGTCGATAAATTTTTCTGCTGTGCATTTCCCCACTGGGCTGTAATGACCAGGCTCCCATAGTGACAGTCTGAGGGAGCCTTGGTACGAAGCACCTAATGAATGAGAAACTTGGCTTGATCCAGAAGGGGGATGGGGGGGATGTTGCATTTCTTTTGGGATTGCCCTTTTGTTGTTCAGTCTGCATAAATATCGGATCTCACCTTTACCACGCTCAATAAAACCTGAATAATTCATGCAGCTCTAACTAGTGGTTGACAAGAAGCAGCAGAGCTCTTGCAATTTTTATGATTACCGAGATGGCTCCTTGTTAAGAATTAAAATTAAGTTCCTGAAAACTGAGAGTAGAAAAATTATTTCAACTGGAAGCATGCTATTGTTAGATTTTTTTTTTCCTTTATTTTTGCAAGTAGACTTGCAAACCTTGTTAAACAGAAGCGTAGCGATAAGAAACAGAAACCATTGAAAAGGAAGACAGTATTCATGTGTTTCCTGTTTTATCATTACTTTGTGTTCGACTTAATTTGTCAGTGGCAAGATTCACATGACCTGAAACATCCTTTTGAAGCAAATTTGCCAGCTTGTGTGACTGTGCCTATTAGTTCTGCATTTTGCAGTAATCCTGCGTACGCTGAGGAAGAGGCTTGCTTTCATTATCCTACAGTGTGGTGTGCATTATCACACGCTGCTTTATTTTACTTCATTTACAGGAAATGGGTGACCTTAAATGTAGTTAATTGTAGGTGGTCCTAGTACTACTTTTTTTTAGTATTTAATTTATAGAAAATGCCATGTGTGAACTGTGTGGAAAATGTACA
This sequence comes from Megaceryle maxima, assembly GCA_024605025.1. Taxonomy (NCBI): domain Eukaryota; kingdom Metazoa; phylum Chordata; class Aves; order Coraciiformes; family Cerylidae; genus Megaceryle; species Megaceryle maxima. The sequence continues at coordinate 94,641 of JANHGN010025692.1, read as the reverse complement.
CTTCTGGTTTTGTATGGGTGAACAAGAAGATTTTAATTGCTGCCTTAAGTAGAAAGTTTAATTTATAAATGTATCCCTCCTTCTAGAATGTAACAGATATATATATATATATATATACACACACACACTATTCTTCCTTGGTCACTCTTGCATGAAAGAGGAAAAAAAAGACACAAATCTTTCCATCGGATGACAAAATACCTACCTTGTATAAAAGCTGTTGAAAGCACTGATGTGACTTAGAAGTTGGGTGTTTTCTGTTGAGAACATTTTTGTTGAGCAGTCTCCAAAACTATGGAGGTCTAGTGATGAAGTAGAAGGAGATGAAGTGGGCTGGGACTCCTGGAATTATTAGGGTTGGAAAAGACCTCTAGAATCATTGAGTCCGACCTTCATCTTAACATCCATCCATCCATCTATCTATCTATCTATCCTTTAGACCATAGCCTCAAGTGCTATGTCATCCACTATCAAGTGGGTGACTCCTCCAAGGCAGCTTCCCAGCTCACATACATGTCCCAGTCACACCATGACTCCATCTTGGGATGAGAGATGATGTCTAGCATAGTTTTCCCTTTCCTAGGCTTTCTTCTGTTACATACTCCAAGACAAGGAAGCTTGTGAGTGGTGTTTGGCAGGGTGTCTTGGGTGCTGTGCAGCCTGGCTCTGGCTGGGGGTGCTGGACCTGCATCTGCAGGCAACTGCAGTTGGGCTTCCTCATGAACTGTCCTCATGGAAGAAGAGGTGTCCAAGGGCATCCTGTGCAAGAAACGAAGGGCGATGGGGATTCCAGGTAATGTGTTAGGCTAAGGGAAGAGATACTGTCCATCATCGTTTTAAACCAGAAACAAATCTAGGGGGTTGTGGAGCTAACAAATGGTACCGGTAATGGGCATTGGAAGGAAGAGCTGAGCAACCCATGCAGAACAGAGCAACAGGAAGATGTGTAGCTCCTGAAAAGGCTGGCACTTGTCCCACTTCAGCAATCTGTATAATGTTACAGTAGACTGGTGATGCTACAGAATTTTGATAGATTAAACTGCAGTTTGTTTATATAGATTTTTCTCTAAGGTTCAGTAATTCCAATTGAAGAGGTAGGTCTTTAATTAAATAAAACTATTTTCATCTCTGTTTACAAAGCTTGCATGGTGTTGAGGCTGAAGAGGAGTTGCTGTTTTGGGACTTGAAACAGTAAGTTGTGGTTTGTGGGTTTTTTCTTTTTATATAACTTTGCAACATGAAAACTCCACAGCCAAGTGAAGAATCTTCTAATCCACATAGATGTGTTCCTGCTTTATTTGAAGTACGTGGATCATTTGGTACAGTTTTATTACCTGCGTTTTTCATGTGCTCGGGAAGAGTGGGTAGGTTTGAGGTTGGCTTTTTCTTCTCCATTTAGGGGACAACATGGGTTTGGGAGAGTTGCCTTACATCTGAAAACTTGGCAAGGAGTCTGCAGCTCATAGTTAGTTCCATTTCTAAACAGTAACTTCTTTTCCAGATATATTTTTGGTTCCTGCTTAATTACATACTTGTGGTAACAAGAATGTTTTTTAGGACAGTAAATAGGTATATGCATATAAAAATAGTCACCGTTCAATCTCTGACCCCCAAAATAAATGTTGACATTTAAGTCTATCAACAAACTCCGTGAGGAAAGGAGCTCTCGCAGTGATGAGATGAGATTAGCTTGGTTAAAGCAGATGCTGAAGAGATGGTTTCTTTCCATTGCCTGGATGATGACAGGCAGTGCTGCAGTGCACTGAGAAATTAGGCTGAAATGTTGAGCTAGGCTCTGTTGTTTGCTGTCAGACTATTAAGTTAATTCCCGGAGGAGGCGGTTTTAAGTTGTTTACCGTTCGATATTCTCGGTGTTCATCACCCATTCGTTACTGCCCAGGAGGATCTTTGGAAGACAAAGCAGGAAGGGATTATAAACAGTTAGGAGGACAGATTTAGCATTTCAGATGATGAATTGGAAAAATGGTCTGAAATCGATGAGGTGAAATTTAATAAAGACAACTGTAAAGTGTTACACTTAGGAGAAATCAAATGCACGAATATAAATGGGCCTGGCAGCATCCTGGTCAGGAAGGACCCAGGAATCGCTGCGGATCACAGACTGAATTTGTCAGAGGTGGTGCATGACACGGAGATTTCATTAGGGCTGTGCAGGTGATGAAACACGTTGGAGAAATAACGGAAGAGGGAAATATTCTTTTGTGCTCAGCACTGCTTTTAACCTCTGTTTTAGACTTCTTATTGAAGAGGATGGGGTAGATAAAGGGGACAGGGTCTCTCTAGCATCAAGAAGACTAGGATAAGAGGTTTGAAAAACCCAGTCTTGGTGAAGAATCCGAAGACTCTGAGAAGCTCAGAAAACAGAAATACGGGAGAATGTCTAAATCTTCAGTGATATGAAAAGATGGTCTAAGGAAGATAGAGATCAACGATTCTTCATTTCTATGGAGGCTAAAATAAGTTATTTTCATTTGTGGTTATGGAGCTTTAGATTACACAGGATGGAAGTTTTCCTGTCCTGAACATGTTTTAAGGGCTGAAGGAAATTCTCCAGAGACTTAGAGAAGATAAATGAAACATTGACACCATTGCAAAGATGCACAAATACAAGCTGGCCTAAGTGGGTAGCCCCCTCAGTCCCCTAGCCATGGTGTACAGCAGAGAAGAGGAGGTGGTAGCTGGACTCTGGAAGCAGCAGAGCAGCAAAGTGAAGTCGGAGAGCCTGCCAGCTCTGCTTTAGAGCAGTGCTGACGTAGCCAGGGGTATCTGGTTCTGTTCGTGTAGCTGCCTGGGATGCTTCTGCAGAGACATTACGCTGCGTGTGGTAGAGATGGCCTAAGGATTCCAGAGTCTGTCCCAGAGGCAGGGACTGGTATTAGTCTGGGCTTCTCAGCTTTTTCTTGTCCATATCCTCTTTTTCCTTTTTAAAAATTCTTGTCTCATTACAATACATGGTTCTTGGAGTGGGGAAGGGTCTTTCATGCCTCACTCCTTCCGCAGTGTTTCACGAGCGAGTTACACCTCACAAGCTGGGAAGAACAGGTTTAGATGATTGCTGGGGGCTCTTTTTCAATTTCTGCTTTTCTGTCCTTCGCTGTTAAAACGATCGGCTCTGTGTAATTCAAGACTGTTTGCAATTGATTGAGCCTGAAACCTCACATCTGCCTCATTGAGGTTTTCTCTGTACGCTATCTCCTTTCAGGACGGCGTCTTTCATCTACCTAACATACCTAACACTAATAATACTGCTTTTAAGATGTTGTCAACATTTACTTCTATATTATGTACTTACAGATAATCTTTTATGTTCTTGTGTACAAAGGTAATGTTCACTTTTCTTTCCAGTACACCCTGAACTGTTTGATAAGCTAATGTGATGCATATATAGCTCTATACTTTCTGAGGTCAATTTGTATTGAAGTTATCCAGAATTTTTTTTTTGTTGTTATTTATTACTAGTTATCCACATTCTTTACTCTTGGGATTTCAGGTGGTTGGGGTTTGTGTCTTCTTTTTAGGTTTGGTATATCTGCATGCAAGTATGCAGTCGATTGACATTCTGCAGCGAGTGATAGTTTTATTGCTTCCCTTTTTACTTGTGATAAGTACAGCAAGTACTTGTGGATTCCCTCTGTGTGTGTGTGAATACTTTAATTGAATAGTTTTTATGTTCTCTAAATAGTTCCAAGTGATTATTTCTTGGATGTTTTTCAGTTTTATCTAAAGGTGCATTTCAAAGTTAGGAAAATGAATATTAGCGTGCGACTTTAATGAAGATTAGCTTGTGACTTTAAAACAAGTCTCTGGATTCATAAGAAGCTTTTATTTTAGCAGGCTCAGAAGGAGGTAAAATGCTGAGCGAGCTGTAGTGCTCACATCTGAGTCAATGCAGGATTGGCTTCTCAGCTGGGTGAATTTGCCTACAAGAGACTCGGTGCTGCAAGGGCTGAATTGGTTCTTGTACCTGAGCTAACGCGTTGAGAAGTGGCTTGGGACTCTCTGCAGCACGGACCCACCTCAGTCTCGGGCACGTTCACCCAGCCCCAGGGGCTGTGGCACAGGGAGAAGCAGTTTTGCCTTTGCTCTATATCTGGCAAAACTACTGACTTTGAGCCAGGCTGACTATGTTAGCTGCTGTGCTTGGAGAATTATTAGGTGGCAGCTTGAGAAAAAACATTGTTCTTTTCCTGTCCGGATCTATCCAGCTGCACAGACCACTGGACTCAGGCAAATTGTTTGCTTGCCTTTCACTGTGACTTGTAGTAGGAGCTGCTTGCACTGATGAATAAGAGGTCATATTTTTGTTTTGTTTTTAAATTTCCTTTCTTTTTCTTTCCACCCTCCACTGGCCTTAAACAACAGAGTGCTACATTGAAAGAGTTTTGCTTGAGCATCATGGGAAGAAGAAAAAAAAATCCTAATTACGGAGCCTCATGACTTTTTTGCTTTTTAAATGTGCTTGCTATTTTTGAAATGAATGTCTGAACTCTTGCACACAAAAGGGGTGATGAGACAATATCAGGGAAAAGGAAATTAAAAGTTTTCATAAAAGTTGTGGAGCATTAGTTCAGGGTTTTACTGGAGATGGGCTTTTGATCTCAGAGAAGTCACTTTTAAGTGCTGTTGCAAATGAGAAGAGTGCTTATTTTGGTAGGTTAAGGGGCGAAGATTAATTTGAGCCTTCTGTGAAATGATTTTATTCTCGAGGGTGGAGAACAGTGCATAGAAGTGAAATAATGGTGTTGATACTCGGACAAAAGCCTGACTTCTGAACTCTGATTATGTAATTTGGAGAGGCTAAAATTTTGAGGCTCGGATATTCATGGAAGTTCATCACGGTATAAGGGCCTGATTTTCAAATCGCTACAAAGATGAAATTTGTGCCTTTCCATATCATTTTATTTTGGTCAAGTGAAAGTGTACAAACCCAGACCACTGGCTTTTAATGTTGGGACCGCTGGCCATTTATATCCATCTCAGGGAAGTCAAGTCAAAGTGTCACGTCCAGAAGGGACACGCATTCCAGGTGATTGACAGGAGATGACTAATACAGCTTTGCACAGTGTCATTTCCAGGCTGCTGCTGTTAATTCCTCACTCAGGTGCTTCTTGAGGAGGAGGGAGCATCTCATTTGGAAAACTCTGGGCAACTGCTGGTGTTCAGACTTTGTGACTTCCTGGCATGAAACGAAGACCAGTCTGATTCTGCTCATTTTTCTCTTTATTGGGGTCTCCGTCTCAGTTGTGGATCTGATACAACACTTGATGCTTTTGCCTCTTCAGCTGGTGGAGGGATCACACTGGCAGTCTAGCCTATTGCTCCGAGTAAAATTAATAGTGTAAAGGTTTTCCTAGGTATCCCTAGCTCTGTTTTATGGCAGTCATTGAGATGTAGATTAAATGATAAAGTGACAGTTGTCCTCTGATGAGCTCTTTCAGTGCATTTTGTCAGCAGCAAGGCTGGTTTCTCTTGAACTGACTCCTTCATTTAGCATCTTGCGTTAGCCTAGTCTGTTTTAATTTCATTTCCTTCCTGGACCAAATAACTATAGAGAAGTTTCTCATGCAGTTTTTTTCTCAAGTGAAAAAAGCTTTGTTAATTGGCTACCATCACTCGTAGGGTTCCCTTTGCTTCTGGTCAGTTTTTTTCTTCAGCGTGTGAAAGTATTAGCGCTGCTGTTTGCCATAGTATAGTAATGTTTTTTCAGAAAAACTCAAATATTTAGACAGCTGTTTCCTTTATTCAGTACAGCAATAAAGAGGATATTTTTACTACCCTGACACTGTGTTCTTAAACTAACTCAATTAATTCATTTGGCTTGTTGCTTTGCCTTCTCTGTCCTAAGACAATCGGTTTAGAATAGCCTGTTCTCATTTCTCTGCGGCGCTTTCTGCTCTCGCTGTCCAAGGTGCAGCAGGTATTTTATCAAGGGATTTGACATTTGTAATATCAAATGGTGTCAGAGACGACGAGACTTGACTTCCCTGAAAACCTGAAGTAGTAATTTTCAGTGTTGTCAATTCAGGCTTCATAAATATTTTATACATATCTGACATAGGCTTGTTGCACTAAAATGAGACTAGTGTTCTCTTCCCAGCCTAGGCAGAGCTCGGCATCGGTTCCTGCACACCTGCACTTCTGAAAATCCACCTTAAACCACTCTAAATGCTTTTCCCATTGCTTGAAAGGCATTTATTATTTATGATCTGATAAGACTTTATGTACCAGCAGTACCTGCTACTTTTGCAGCATGTCAATATGCTAAAGTATGCCACGCACTCTAATAAACTGATTTAAAGTTAATACTTGCTCAAGACAAGCCTCCTGCATTCAGTTGGCACGGCTTTGTGAGTCCTAGAGTCAGACAAATCTGGGGCACCTCCTGGTAGACGTTTGCTGAACTTCTTTGCGAGCTGCATTTACCGTCAATCCCTCTTTGAACATCGTGTACTTAATGACAATTTGTAGTCACCGAGGCAATTGGGTAGGAAGGCTTTGAAACCTCTAGTCCTGTGTAGGCTAAATAATTCTCTGTGGCATGTAACTTAGGATTTCTGAAACTACCAAAGCTTCTCCTATTTTGAGAGAAATTCCCCGATGTTTACAATTCTATAGAACTTTCAAAATACCCTTTTTGGTACCTAGAGCTGGCGTTTCAAATGGTGCAGTGCTGGGAGAACAGCACAGAGCTCCCAAAACCAAGGCTTTCACAGTCTGTGGCTTTCTGTGTGGTGAGGTGGTGAAGCGTGGAGTGATGTTTCTCAGCATGCAGTGTTTGTATTTGCCTTGGATTGTTCTGAATTGCAGATTCATATGGGAGAAACACATTTATATGAATGTAACCTTGTGTATGTTTGTGTTCTTTTCGACTTCTTGTATAATTTTAGGAATAGTGGCTAATTTGGATAAGGGGCTTTGTAGGGTTACAATGTGGCAAAGGTGTTCCCTCCTTTATGCAAGGATCTTGGCTGTTGTGATATCCAAAGATGAAGAAACAGTATCTTTATCGGTATTTGAAGTCATCCATCTCTTGTTTTCTTCAGAATTCCTTAACTACCCTTGTTTTCTCCAGATAACTATTTATAGCCAGTATCTCTGTTACTGGGAGGACTCAGCTGGCAGGGCTTGGGGGGGATTCCTGGAGGTGACATCATCTCGTCTGCACAGCAGTCTCCTGCTGGCATGGCAAGGAGGGAAAAACCCTTGAAAACAGACAAGAGAGCTTGCAAAATGCCTTTTATAGAGAATGTGTGCAAAGACATAGGATCTTACCCACTTCTTACTGCCTGAAGAAATAATGTCTTAAAACTTTTTGCAGGCTTCATCTTGAATTTTGAAACTGTCCACCCACTCTCTTCTGTCCTGAAGACTCCTTTGTATTTCTTTTCAAGTGAAACTTAAAAGCTTTTTGAAGCAAACGGAAGAGAAAAGAGATTTTTATTTCCTTGTCTTCCAAGTGGTGGAACACGAATTGGATGGAACTCACAAGACTGTCTGACAATAAATAGGCTTTCAGTGGCAGGTAGGGCCATGGGGTGTATGTGATTTATTGTCTCTCTGTCCTCTGGGATATTCAGCATCCCTCCTTTTACATATGCAGTAGTAAGAGTGTGTCATGAGGAGAACTAAATGTATGTGAGGCACGTATGTATCTTACTTGTCACCTATATTTTTTTTTATCTGAGGGAGAAAGGTTTTCTGTAGAGAGAAAGGGAAATAGATCCTATTCGTGGTATGCAATAAAATATTTTTTGACAAGAGGTACATGTGGATCTTATCTGGGAAAGTTCAAGTACCTGAGGAGGGAGGATAAACCTTCTTGTGTCATCTCTCAGATAAGGATTTGGAGTGGTCACGGGTGGCTGCTTTTTTGTAATCTATGTTTTTTGTTTGCTTTTTTTTTTTTTTGAGTAATTCTAAACCCTCAGATGACATGAGATCCAGCTTTCTGCTCCTGAGGTTTGCCTTTGCTGCAGCCCTGAGCCCAGGTAACAAGAGATAAGCAGAGAGACAGCAACCACTTAGAAAAAGCAGAATGATTTTTGATTTGCAGCATGGCAGGGCTGCAGCAGCAGCTGATGAGCTGTTGAAACTTGAGCAACTCTATCCCAACTTCACTGGCCTGAGTGCCAGAGCATTTGAACTCCAGCCTTGTTTCCCCTTAGCTGTTCCCCAGTGGTCCAGCAAACTCAAGTTTGAGGTAGTGCTTGGTCTAGAGACTTGAGTCACAGGGATTCAGGTTGGGGATAAAGCTGTAGAGGAAACAAGTCCTTTTAAAAGAAGAACATACCTCCTGTGACCCGTGCATTTCAGAAACATTTGTGTGAGAAGACAGGGGTTTTGGAGAGGTGCTTTTTAAACCCAAGCTGTCTATTTATAGGCTTGATTTTATGACATTTATTGTGGCTGGTAGGACAAGAAGATTATAGATATGTATCAAAGGGAGGTGTTTAGGAAGTTACACTCAAAAATAGCAGGATTGACTCCCAGCTTCCCTCTGCAATTTGGTTCCATTATGAGGTGTGGCAAGTTTGTATTTAGGATGTGTTTGCAAACTTGAAAATACTGGGTATGTTAGTTTTTGTTTACTGTTTACTCGAAAATGACAGATTCTTGTGTCTTTCTTCTTGTGAAAGTCTTCAAAGTTAACAGTGTGTAGGGCAAGAGGTGGTCAGCATAGCAGCTGGAGGGCTCCTGCGGCTCCTCTTTCCCTTACGAAACCATGGGGGGAAGAAAGCCAATTTCTTGGCTGAAAAATATACTGGGGTTTCCTAAAGGCAAAAAGATTTCAGCTTCAGCTGTTGAAAACTGATCCTGAGATAGTGCTGATAACATACTCTTCTGTGAGAAGCCTGAACCCTCTTGCAGGTGACAGCTGACCTTCTTACTGAGCCTGGTGGAAGAGCAGTGACCAGCACTGGCCCCCATGAGAAGAAGACGTGCTGATGCCCCATGGGGGACCCTGCCCTGGCTGTCTCCTCTATGTAGAGTTTAGACCAGCACCCTGGCAACAGTTTGGGGCTTTTACTAAAAATACCCAGGGAGGAGAGAGAGAAGGGGCACGGGTTACAAAATGCCTGTGTGGTTTAAGCTTGTGTAAAAGGAAGGTGTCAACCAGACCAGCTCAGAGGCTGTAGATGGAAGGAAAGCTTCCGGTGTAGATTTTACCACTTCACACAGTGCTTTGCATATCCTTGAAAATGTATATATATTTTTCATATATATATATTTAAATGTTAGAATAAAAAAGCTCACTTTGCTTCATC
>JANHGN010025692.1:54352-85312 GCA_024605025.1 Megaceryle maxima | reverse complement strand
AGATTTAGTTGCTTAAGGTGAAGTGTGTGTTCAGACTCTTGTACTACCAGTCGTAATTAACTCCCCTCTCTTACCTTGTTAATTGCTTCAGAGACCGTAGTAATTCCCATCACATGTTAAAGGAGACCTGTCACGCTGGGATCTGAATTTATTTGGTTTTGGAATTGCAGGGGGAGGGAGGGAGAAGGACCAAGTAGGCACATCAGTAGGAGTTTGATTGTGACTTGTATGCTGGTCACTGAAGTCAAGTGACACTGGGAGTGGATTGCATGCCTTGCATGCTCTCTGCAGCCATCCCGAGGAAGGAAAACAATTAGTTCCTCTTCGTATCACTGGGCTGTGAGTGTGTGCTTGGGGCTGAGTGCGCGTTGGAGTGTTTGCTTCAGCCGGGGCCATTAGTCATAGTGTGCAGCCCAGTCATTTTCTCTGAAGATCTGATGTTTTTATGAACCTTAAAATAAAGGGAATAATGTCTGCGTACAGTGCAGCTGCTTAGATTATTTTTTTTCTGGGTTAGGCTTTTATCAGATTTCTACAAGAAGAGGTAAAGAAGCAGAGAGAAGAGAGAAATGCAACTCCCCAAAGCACAGCTTTTACTGGTGCAAAAGCCAGCATTCCCTACCTGGGGCTTGTCAGTGTGTGGGAACCAGGTAATACTGCTTTCTGGTAAAACAAAGATCTCTCCCGGTGCATCTCTCTGTACCAGACTCCAATGTGTATATGCCAAGAGATGTGGAATCTTTGCTTTGTTGAAAAATTCCCCTAGAGATCCTTTAGTCCTTGATGGTGATTTTGTGGGTTTGACCAATTTGAAAACATAGTAAGATAAGGCAGAAGGGAAATGTATTTGTCAATTAGAAAAGGAAAAGAAAGAGGGCTATGTATTTCCAACACCCATTAAAGGCAGCTCTTGACTGTAGTTCCTGGAGTTCATGAAGACATTGGGTCATGTAAAGCAGCTCATGCTGCTGTTCTGATCTGACGTAATAATTTGACTGTTCAAAGGGTAGATGCCGACTTTGGGGATAGCCATAGGAAGATTTCATTTCCCAGGCATTAAAGTAAAGGTGTGGGGATTTTTTTTTCTTCTTTTTTTTGTTAGTATGATGCTGAGGATTGAGTGATGATAGGACAACCAGAATAAAACAGATAGTAGTGGTCAGCGTACCTGAGAATTGAGATTTCTTTTTCATTGTCGTATTGGTTTTGGTGTGAAAGTTCATATTTTGCTTTTATTTTAAAACAACATTTTGTGGATAAGTACATCACAGGCAGCATCCCAGGTGCAGTGCTTGTTTGGTAGTACTGCTTCCTTTATTTTCATTGAATTTCCTGGTTTTTTTTTTCTGCCAGGCTCTGCTAACATGGGAATGTACTGAGAAATATTCACACTGCTTAACTTACCATGGGCAGTTGTGTGCTTCCCTGGGTTACCACGACTCCGGTGTGCTTGGTCATCCTGCTGTGATGTTCAAAGGTCCAACTCGCTGTAGACAAAGCTGCAGTAGAGTTTGCTTTTAAGCATCAGAAGCTGGCCAGCTACAGAATCGTTCTTGAGGATGAAGTTGGTTGTAATGGGTTCCCAGTGTGTTCTGGTGCTGGGAGCCCGTGGCTTTGTGGTAACTGCGACAGGCTGTATACTCCTGGTTCAAGATCGGTTAAAGATGGTGAGTCAGTGGTTGCATCTGGGTTTTTCTTCCCCGTAGCTCTGACTTGTCTCAACTCTCAGAGCAAAATGCAGGAATAGAAAGTAATTGAGCCTGTGAGGTTTAAGAGGTGAAGAATAAAGTCCTAACTAGTCCTGTCTAATTCTGTCACCCAGAAGCTCTCCTTTTCTTCTATGGAGGCTGAATGCCACGTGTAATATACAATACATACATTTGTGTGAGGTGTGGGGGAGTCCTTGGGTGACCCAGGCTGTTGCACCCCTATTGTTTGCATCACTAATATCCCTGTTCACAGTGGCATCATGTCAGAGGTCTGTCTGGCTCTGAATTCAGTGTACACAGTGCTGCACTGAAAACGCACAGGCTGTAAAATTATTATACCTTGAAATTGTTTTTCAACTGCCTTCCCATCCTATTTCTTTGAAAAGTAAGGGATGTTTCTTCTGCGGAGCTGTTGATTATGATCACAAAACTGTGTAATGTGGACACCAACAGTTAATAGTACTAACTAAGCTTTTAAATATTATTCTGAAGTGTCACTCTACCATCTGTGATACTTAAATACAGCAGCTGACTTCTGACCCTTAGATGTGTTGGTAGATTGTTTTTATTTTTTTGGCTGGCTGTGAATCAAGCCTGCTCTTTAATCCCATAATATATAGAGAGAGATATATTTGAAGTCCTGTAGTCATTGTTGAGGTACTGGCTTCTAGTTTGTTACATCCTGTAATATTACATCCTGTAATAGTAGATCGACCTCGCAGTTTGTGAAGGAAGGTGAAGAATGTGCATGACATTTTTGGTAATTATTAGCCCACACATTTTGCACCATCAGGAGTAGCCTTCCCACCTTTCAATATGTATTTTACTGCAGATTTTCCACATATTGCTGACCATGTACTAATATGTAAAGAGTATTATTCTAATAATGAAGAATAATAAACATTCTAATTGCACTTAAGCTACCTCTATGTCAGAAGCTTATTATTCTCTAATGTGTTTTGGTTTTAGCATCTTGTCAAAGTCCACAGCTAGCAGCTGTCAGTGCCTTAAAGAGCAAAGCAGTACACATTATTTTCTCTCTAGTTGGGCAAGCTTGGTCTTTCGGGTGCAGGCAGGGCAAGGTTGGCAGCACCTCTGAGTGCTGGTGCGTGTGACGCTTCTCAGATAGGATGTCGAGAGCGGGTATTCCTTACCTTGAGAAGGACAGGAACATTGTCTAACAGTGCCACCCAGTGCTGTCTGCCATAACAGCACGGCAGAGCCAGGGGCTCCCTGTGCCCGTGCGAGGGGGACAGGCAGAGGTGGGGGGTCCAAGCTCCCCCGGAGCTCCGAGCCATGCGCGCGCTGAGGTTTGCTGGTGCTTAAGCTGAGTTGTATATGTGAGGGAAATAACAAGCTACCTGTTGACAAGCTATATGTGCTTCCAGCTTGAGGAGGGCATCTTACTGAAGCACACCCGTGTGGGATTCAGCTCTGTAGCTACATCTCCGGAGAGAGGATTTTTTGGAGCATACAGAATGCATTTAATTTGATATGCCTCGTTCGTATACGGTACTGCTAAGCTGGCAGTGCAGTCCTGTTGCTGTCAGTCTGATAAGAGCCTGTTCTAGCTCTTTGACCCATTTCTAGTCGATATGTACTAACCAGTAAGTTTGAGACTGGGTTCAGTGGCCAAATATGGCAGTAATTGAGCATAACTGGGCTGTTGAATCAAATCACCCCTGAGGATTTCTCGCCGATCTAAACTCTACGTCTGTCTTCTGCAGGCACACTTCTCTTTCATGTTTAAAAAACCCAAACAAGGTTGTAGAGAGACTATATAATTTAACTTTAACTGGCATCGGTCCTTCTCTGTCTTCTGCTGTGTCTTCCCAGATGCAGCACTGGAGAAAAATGTTTGTGATTCTTCAGCACCTCTAATTTCAAGCCAGATATCGTCAATAGAAGTCGTTGCAAGGCTGCAGAAGATGAGCTGCCTTCTTTTATTTTTCACACCTTTTAAGTGTCTGGCTCTGAAACATTTTTTGGAAAAAAAATAGAAGAAAGTGTTCTGAGTAGTGATGATATCATTGACTTATTTCTATTATTTTGCATACTTTAAAATATGAAGTTAATGTGTTACTGCTTCACGCTGTGAAAGGTTAAAGTGCATTTTAACATCAGAAGTAGGAGTTGAATGTTCGTTCATTGTGCTTCCTAGAAAAGGAACTTTGAGGAAGTGAGGGGTAAAGTAGATACCTTTAACCAGACATCAGTGGGTTTTTTAATTATTATTATGGTTTTTTATTATTTTAATATTGAGAGCATGTGTGTTGATAATGTTAAAAGAGATAAATACTTTCAAGAGGGAGTGGTGTGTGTTTTTCCTTCTCTTTCTTTTATATTCTTTTCTTGATATATTTAATTTCTTCTGAAGGTAGGTGCCTTTTTGCATCCAGTGGCACTGGCACCTGGTTTGCAAAAACTGCTTCTCTATAGAAACAAGACAAAATCCTCAGTTTTGTTTTGTAAACTCTGCAGAATGCAAGTAAAAATTGCTTGTAGGTCTTTTTAAACTAAAGGCAATTCTCTTGCCTGCAGTTGGGTTAGGGTAGAAGAGAAGGAAGAACATCAAAGCTCTGCACAACTTGGAAATCCAAAGGGATAGCTTCCAAAAAAGCCCACGGCCTTTTTGGGATGATGTGATCTCCCCAGCACCATCACTGGTTTCTTTTGCATGTAAACATTTGTTCCTGCTGGTAATTGATGGTGAATCTTGGTGGACAGTGTTGAATCTGTGGACGTTCATCTGAAAACCATGCAGTTTGGAACAAATGGGCAGTCCCCTCTGTGTCAAAATGCCCAGGCATGTTGCTAGAAAGATGTACTGAGCCATCTGCATTCAGGGCTCTGTTTTAACTCCTGTTCCCATGTGACGGTCGAGATCTGGTAGTGGTTGCTCCATAGCAGGGCTGTTACTCGCTCTGTGCTTTCTGGAGTCCAGTATGAACGTCTGTACGTGTGCACACGAGTGCTTTTCTGCAGTAAAGGCAGTTGTTCTCTCTTTTTTATGTGAAATGTACATGATGGTGTGTTAAAATTAAAAAATATTTACCCAGCTCACTCAAATCAATAATAGCTCTTTCTGCTGGAAGGAAGAAGACACAAGTGATCTCTCTATAGTGTGGATTTTCAGAATAGTCTTTTACAGGATCAAATGCTTTGACTTGACTTGCTCTCACTGTCTGAATTCTGGTGCTTAGCTTTCTTTTGGTATTTGTTCTAATATGTTCCATAACTAAAGTCAACTATTTTTTTTTTTCCCCCCCCCCTTGGTTTCTTAATGTCAGATTTGCAGTAACATGCTGTGCATGTACCAGGACATGAGTGTGTGTAGGTGTTTTGGTCTGTGTTAGTTCTTTACTCAGATAATTGTTAGCACTATTTAAGTATTTACTTTCCTAGCTTAGATTTGCTTGTTCTTGATGGGTTTGAAGAAAAAAAAAAAAAAAAAAAAAGTAGCCTGCTGCCATCTGTTATTTTCAGACTGCTGTATAGTTTGACCTTTGTAATCCTTGTCAGATGTAGCACAATGCTGCCTTTGCTGGAAAGTATTTCACAAGGGAGGCTGCTTCTCCTCCCGACCCATTTAAAAACCAAACCCAGATGATTTCCCTATTTTGTGGAGTTTAATTATTATTGTATGTTTAGCAAAGACTTTTCCCACCAATGAACCTGTAGGCAGCAAAACGACATCTGCTTAGTGTTTGCTGCTGCACACAGGCCATCTTTTTGGTCCATCATTCCTTTCAGTTCACAGGACTGCTCAAAATAGGAGAATATATAAGAAACTCCCTTGGTTTGTTCTGCAGAAGGAAGGTTTGTTTTCCTTTCTGTTACTGTTAAACCACTAACTTTTTAACCCAAAACATGGAAAAACTTTTATTATAAGTCTGTGTGCAGCCTTCCTTACTGGAAAGGAAAGGGGGGGTGGGAAAGGCACTAAAGGAATATGTGAATTTTAGATGCCCAAATTCTCAGTTTCAAGCAACTTCTGTTTTGTGTATTGCTTTCTGAAGAGACTGCTCTCAGTCTCGTTGACAGGTCCATCAAAATTTCCCTGCAGAAAGGGAACTCTCAAATCAGAAGTTTGTGATGCAGATTCAAATATATGCCACCATCTAAAACTTGGTTAGAATTCTGTATTTATGATGATGTTACTATGGTAGATAAGAAAAAAAACCAAACCAAAACAGTAGCAATGTCCAGCAAAAGAAATAAGGTGCCAGCTTTTTCAAACAGAATGTGTTTGGGAATTTAAAATGCTTATACATGGGACAAAACCATTGGCATTCGTAGTCTTTAAATACTTAATGCTGCTGTTTCCTAAACCAAGGGTGTTCAGCATCCTTCAAACTATTTAATGCATCTTAGTGAAAAGCAGGAAGATTGCAAGAAAATGAAGCAAAAAAATAACAAACCCTCAACCCTAAACCGACCACTCTCTCAAACATGGCTGTACATTTTTCTGTCCAGTTCAAAGCTTTTTATCCTTTCCAGTCAAATAGTAGAACATTGGCTTTGGTTTTTGTTTATTTTTTAAGCTCACATCTGTTAATATTCTCTGGTTTCATAGCTAAATTTTTTTCAGTATGTTGTAAATTATCACATTTCTTTCAGCAATTGAGCTGGGAATTAGTAAGACTCACAGTTAATTGTGCATTTCTAGGCAAATGTGTAAGTCTCTGATTAGTAACTTAGTTCCTTTACCATTACTTTGGATAGATTGAATAAAATTGTATAGTAATTTTCCTTGCTGAACTGCTTTTCAGATATGTGTTTGCCTGTGTAGTAGCTAATCAAATTGGGCAAATTAATTTAACTAAAAATAATTATTAATTTAGAAAGTCTTATGCATCAAGCATTTGATGTCTTAATGGCATTTGAGATGTCTATATGCATTATGCTTCATTTAGGACTGAAGAATATCCCACATCTGGGCATCAGCCAAGTTGATGTGTAAATGTGACAAGAATGTCTATCAGTGGAAGAGGAGAGAGGTTCCAAAATAAAAACCTAAATACAAGTTGGAAACAGTCTAATTTTCTAGACAAATACCTGTATGAAAATGCTAGTTTTAAGATGCTAAACCTTCCCTGCCTCTGCATGGTAAATCTCAGGAATAGCTTGTGTGGTAAAAGTAGTAATAATTATCCTCCTCTTAAGCCAAATGAGTTTTGGGAAGTGGAAGTGCCTAATGCACAGCAAGGTTTCATAATGGAAACATTTGCAAAAGTATCTCTGAGGATAATTTATTATCAATAGGAAAAAGAAAAAATAAAATTAAAAGGTGATTAGGAAAATTTTTCTGACTTTTTGAGCAAGAAGAGACCTGCTGGCTCAAAAAACAAGAGCTTCACTCAGCAGAATGGATTCTTCTGCAGGAAGCCCTGTAAGGTAGATGATGTGGAAGGGTACATAGGGCATATTGTTATTTAAACAGCATTATAAAATTATCCATGCTTTTATTCATAAATTTGTACCTAATAACAGTATTCATCCTTAGCTTGCTGTGCAATAATAATTTCCTAAGTATTTATCTGAAGCGATTTTGGTCTAGGAATGTTGTCTATAAAATTACAAAGTCCATTGTGTACTATATGCTATATGCTATAAAGTACTTAAATAATATATATGGAATACATATGAAATGATATAAACCCAAAAAATATCTTGGCCACTGAGTAGTGCTGATAGAGTCTCAATTCAGTTCAGTTTTGCAGTTAGGAGCTGTGAGTCCACAGTTTGCTCACGTAACTGTCAACTTTCAACGTCCTCCCTTTGAGGGAGGATGGAGTTGGCCATCTGTCAGCTCATAGTCCCCCCTCACTCTCTCCCACAGCGTCCTCCAGTAGCTTCCTCAGCGCTGTCTTCTGATGTGTGTTCTGTGTTCCGAGCGGTTCTGATTTTCTGTGGATCGCTCTCGTCTGGCCGAGGAGCCCCGAGCAGCGGGCAGGGGCAGCTGGCAACCAGCATCTCAGGAAGCTCAGCTCCACCAGTGTTGCTCTAATTGGCAGCCAGCCACAGCGAGCTGCTGTGCAGCAGCCTGGTGCAGGTTTTGGACTTGGCACAGCACAACTGCGGTCTCGGGGAGCAGGGGAAGCAGCGTGGTGCTTTTTGACCTGTTGTGAAAGAGCAAACTCTGGTTACCTATTTTTCAGAGCTCAGTAGAAACCTTTCCTTCATACACCCCAATCAGCATCTTGGGAGAAGTTCCAGTTTAACATCTTTTTTGGTGCAGTAAATGGGGGAGGCAGCTGATGTCGGGCTGCAGAGGAGAGGTTCGGGGAGCCCAGGGGAAGGAGGGTGGTACTGTGGCATGGGCTGGCTCTTGCAGAGGTGGAGATGTAGTCTGGACAACAACCAGAGAGCCTGCTATCGAGGTAGTCATGAAAGGGAGCTGTCAGGGTCATCATATTCTTCATTCACCCTTAAATATTACTTAATTAAATAGCTATGTAATAAAGGTAAAAGCTGTTGCAAGCTGACCAGAAGTTATACAAACCCTTCTAGAAGAGGCTTTCAGTTATAATTTCTGTTTCTTAGAGTGGTAGATAGGTTACACTTTTTTCCTGACTAGGGTCTTGAGTAGCCTGTTGTGATTGTGGCATTCTAACAAAGCTGATCTGATTTTAATATCTCTTGGCCAATTAAAATAGAAGCTGTAGAGGTGTATTAGGAATGCAAGGTGTGTTGCTCTTAAGATGTTAAGAGATTTTACGATTGCATTGGGAGTAAGCTACTAAAGTTACTTATTTATGGTCATGACAGGAAAGAAGATGGCTCTTTGCTTCAATGGTATCAGTCTCTGTCTTTTAATCTTTAATCAACTCTCTGAATTTGACCATATCTGCAAATAGCAGATGGGGAAATGTTGCCAAATTGCCGCTCATCATCTGCTTCTCACATACATAATTTGTAAGAATCTGAGGACAAAGAAAATAGATCAGAAGTCCTCAATACAATATTATTCACTGATAGCAGGGAGTTGTGTTCATTTTTCTTTTGGTAATTATTTAACAGCGAGCAAGAGATTAAATAAAGCATTTGCACAAAAGAACATTTTCTTCATCGATTTTTGAGAACAAGCAGATGTGCAGCTACTTCAAAACTTTGCATTGTGCTAAACCACGTAAATAATTGATCTTCAACTCTGTGATGTTCAAATGAAATGGATATTGACCTACAGATGAGGTATTTTGCTTATTTCAGGTACTAATAAATGATGCCTTTTGTTACTTGCAGCGCTGCTTCTGAACTCTGACTGGGTTGTAGTAGTTGAACACAAAAAGGGGGAAAAGGGCTCATTAAATGCAAGAATTCCTTTCTGGGGGCTGGGGCAAGCATGGTGACTCTAAGTTTTACCCAGTAGAAATACATAAAATTTCTCTTGTCAGCTCTGAGGAAAGCTGGGATCGTAGACTGTTGTCTTGACAGCATCTTTAAAAGCTCCCTTTGTTACTCAGTATCTGTTACTACTTCTAAAAGAAAAAAATATAAACACAGATTTCAAAGTAAAAATTAAACTATTGAGAAAAATTGCTGCTTGGACAGTCGCTCATCTCCTGATTGAAAGGTATTTCATATGCAAGGCTGGCTTTGCTTTATGTTACCACATTATTAGTCTGTAGATGGTGCAGTCTTCAGTATTACATTTGCTGTAAATCAACTGTGGGGTTACATCAGCAGGTCTTTATAAAGCAGTCATTTGAAGGCCTGGACCATATTGCTTCTGAAGATGTCCTCACCATCCTCTTACTTAGGGGTCACTCAGAGTCTCGCAACTGTGAGATGTGCACTCGAAAACCCGCAGTGTGAGGGAGGAAATTGCTTCTGGCCTTTAAGAGTGTATTTGGTTGTAGAAAATTTTTATACCAGAAGAAGAAACTGTATCCCAGGAGCAGAGCCTTACAGCACTCAAAACAGTTTAACAAACGCATGAATGAGCAAAATATGTCTGTAGAAGCATCAGACTTCAGGGAAAGACTTAGGGGAAGGAGAGGGGGGAAAATGGGTAGATGTTTTTATCCATTATCTCTACTCTTTGGCAATATTTTATTAATTATTTCTTTTATAGCTTCTTAACTTATTCCATTCTAATTAAGTTTGCATTTAGAGTGTACCCATTACCTCTGACTGATATTTGTCATACTCTCAGGGTTTTATACTTATTTTTGCTGTCTAGTAATAGACATGTGGAAAGCTAAATCTTCAGTATACAGGCTGAAAATGAAGGCATTAATTTTGCCATCTTCAAAGATCAGTCTGTCATGTCACTTAAAAAGAAAATAAATCTGTTTCCAGAAGAGGTAGTCACTCAGAGCAGTGCTCTAATTTACTTGTAGTTGGGGGGAAGAAGGGCTTCCTGAGAAAGGAAAGTGTGTTTTGCTGAGCATGGTTCAGGGGGTTGGTTGACTTGAATCGGATTGAACCTCAGAGCTCGGGTGGTGTCATTTGTGTTGTTGGGAGGCTGGTAGAAGTTGACAGTTTCTTCTTCTGTAGGCATTATGCATGTGGGTAGTGTGGTTGACATCATCTTCAAAAGAAATTCACAGAAAGAGCTTTAGATAGGGGAGAAAAAGCTTCTAATTTCTGATTACTGTCACATAAGCATTCAAACCAAATAGATGGACGGCGCAGCTTTTACATGGAGAGGTTTACACCTCCTCCTGTCACACTGAATGTAACCAGAGGATGGGCTGTGACCCGTGCAGGTTTTGGTTTGATTTGCTCTGCTAACTCAAGTCTTTTAACTGACAGTATTGCTGGAATTGCATGATGGTGGCAGCTGGAGGCTTTGGCTGAAAAGGAGCAGTCGTTTTATGAGCTACAGGTAGAGACTTGGGGCTGGATTAATCTTGCCCTTGTGTCTCCACCTCAGCTGATTGCCTTCCTCCTTTTCCAGGCAGTGAAGAGCAGCACTCATGGGGGGCACAAATCTAACCTCTGTAAGATTCATGCCATAGAATTTGCTCAATCACGCTGTGAAAATGCTGGTAAAGGGAGTCTGAAGATGCTAAGTTAGCCACGCACATCTGTAGGTAGTGGTATGTCAGGGATGAGCTTTGCCTGGATCGTCTTGGAGTTGAAGTCTCTGCTCTGGGATCATGTTCTGCTTCAGGACAGTGTCTTGGTGTTTGTTATGTTGGTGGAAAAATCAAGGGGACTTGAAAAGGTGGTTGATGTAGTTCTGTCTGGGATGGTCAGCAAGGTGGTTTCATGATCTGGGTTCCTGTTTACCTGGGTTCTCGGACAAAATGCAGAGCAGGCAAGCAAAGAGTATGGGGAAAATGGTGAAATTTGCTTGCAGTCATGGAGCGGGTTCATGGCAGAGCCAGAAATGTTTAGAACATATGAGAGCCAGCCCTCTGGACTGAACTAACTTTTAGGTTTAACAAAGCATAGAGAAATAGGTTGGTCTAGCTTTTGATGTTCAGTTTAAGTTATCTCTGGAAGTCTAACTGTGACCTGACTATAATTTCCTAACTGGGTCAGGCAGAGCTAGAAAAGTTTTTTTTTCATTCTGGTGTTGCTACAATGAATGTAAAGGGGTCTTCATTAAAAAGAGACATCCAGCATCTTGGGGGAAAACCAAAAACAAACCCAACCCTGACTGCATCTTCCTAATCTTTTTGAAGTGAAAGAACTCTGACCAAAATATCACTTCCTCTGTTTTGTATTTTACTTGGAAATGAACGTATCTGATAGATTCATCCATCTTTCAGCTGCTTTCTCTTGAGTGCTGTGAAAAAATGGTTATGCTTCTTATGCTAATCTATAGATTAAATGCATATTGTCCTATATTTTGGTTCCCAACAGAGATAACAAACAACGCTTGCAAGTGTTAAACATAAACTAGAACAGGAAACCCACTTTTGCAAGAAAATCGTGGGGACAGCAACAAGCCAAATGGATTTACAGTGATGAAAGCATGTTGGGACCAGTGTACAGCTGTAACTTTTAAAACCTGATGCTTAATTTCTGCTTGGTAAATCCCTGCCCTTAATGGGGGATAACAAGAGATTTAAGAGATAGGAAGGCTTCTTGGTTGCAGATTTGAGCATTAGTTGGGGTTTGTTGTAAAACCTCATTTTCTCATAGCCTGCTTTTCATCCCTGTCCCAACAAATCTGACAAGAAAAAAAAGAGACTGGAATTAACATGATGTAGATGAAATATGTTTTGCGATTGCTGTGATCTGAAGCTAATTTTGAATGATAATGTTTAGCGAGTGTTGCTGATAGAAGTGGGTTGTCATAATCCCTTGTAAACGGGAGCATAACAGGAGTATGTAGCAGGGGGAAGAGCCCCTAGCAAAGGCAAGCCCTGATGCTAGGGGCACGAGGCAGCAGGCAGGTCTGTCTGCATAGCAGAATCCCCTACAGAACCAGAGATTATCCGCTTCTCTTTCTCTTTATCCCTTGCTTTCAATCCAGCATGAGTGTCTTTGACTCCAGTATAATCTTAGAGTGGCAGGAGAGAGGTGGGTAGTACTTTGTTGTTATTCCTGTTACCTTTTAAGTTTGCCGTTGTGCGTTTGTAACCCTGCTGTGTTGCACACGGTGGCTTTACCTTGGCAACTGCTTTGTTTGCTGTAAAGCAGATAAAAAGCTCTATAATCCTCGTGGCTGGCACTTGGCAGGAGATTTTTTAAGTAGATGTGAAGTCGCTGGCTGAGTGAGCGCTGCCATCGCCCGGCAGTCCCCGGGCAGCCGGCCTCCCCTTCCCTGGCTGCTGCATCTGGAGGGGGAGATGGGGACACGCTGTTCCTTGGTCTTGTACTGATTCTGGTGGTGACCAAACGAAGGGCGTGTGCAGGGGTTCATTTTATTCACTGTGAATGAGCAATGTACTTGGATTTTCTTCTTGCTTCTATGTCAGTGCTTAAAGGAATGAAGTTTCTCGTGGCTTCTTGCAGCTGTCCATTCCATTTAAAAAGATGTTCATGGCACATGGATAGCAATATGAAATATCAGCGGGAAGGCCAGTGATGGTAACTGCTGAAGAATGAGGGGATCGGCGGGATCAAGTATGCAAAGGCTAAAGATTCAAGTGGTAAAGCTCTTCCATCATGTGCATTCGTCTTCCAGCTTTCTGAATACAGTGTTGGAGAGAGAGGGTTTGGAAGACAACATTATATTCTCCTCAACTGCCTGAAATCAAAACACTAGGAAATGAGGGCAGTAGGGAATACAGCTCAGTGAAATGGTCTCCTACATCATCTTGTTCTTGTTGTAACTGATTGCAAAAATATGTTAGAGAATGAGAAATACTGACTGGCCTTCTTATTCTGGAGGAAGCAGTATTGTACCTGAAACCTGTCATTAGCTGATTTCATCTTCTAAGAACATGCTTGTGGGCTTCTTATTTTAGAAATATAAACATTTCAAGAATAATACTCCCCTCACTCCATTCTTCTGTAGTTATATTTAATTCAAAGTCTGTTTCTTTTTACAGGAGTGAAGGCAGTTTATTGTGTTTCTAGGGAAACCTATAAATTGATGTCTTCTCCTCCATCATACGCTAAACATAAAGATATTTTAAGTATTAATAACCACTGTGCTGGTTAGTACCAATAACCAATGTGCTGAGTGTGCCCTGTCTAGTTTGCTGTTGATACTAATCCGGGGGGTTTTGTCCCCTTGGATTGAGAGCGTGGATCAAAATCTGTGGATGTTTCCTTTTTGTTGAGAGCTATTAGAAGAATAATGGCACAGTCACACCTGGGAGTTGCACAAACCAAACGCTTCTCCTTGGCAAGGTTTATTTAGGCAGTGGGCAGCCCTGGGTTGGTTAAATCCCAATAAAATGTAACATTTTTCTCAAGTTGCACCAGAAAAGAATCATAGAATTACCATGGTTGGAAAGGACCTCTAGGAAGACCTTCTATCTTCATAGTGAGCTTCTGATAGCACCAGGTTTATGCTGCAGGTGTTGGGTGGTTGCACGATCCGATGGGGTGGATAAGTTGTGTTCCAGGCAGTAACAGATTAGTACTACTTCTTCTGGGTGTTGGTACTGCTTTTCCTGCTCCTTCGAGATTGTTTTGTGTACTCTAATATATAGTGAGGACAAAGCAGTTGTAGGGTGATTAAGTTTGTACGTATGTTCTTTAATATTTTAACTATGGGCCGAGTGAAAACGACACCTGGCAGACTGATTCTGTCTCTTTGTTTAGCCCTTAGTAATTTTTATGTAAGATTTTTTTTAGTGCTAAAAGAGAATTTTGGTGCTTAGAGATGAGATTCTTTTTTTCCTACCTAACATCAGAGAAGTTTATTTGCAAAAGTACATCAACAGATGCTTTTTTTTTTAAAGCACGATTGATCATAATTGAGTTCTGCATTCTTTGAAGAGACTCTCCAGACCAAACTTGCTCAGTCTGCAGGTAAAATAAGATTCTATTATTAAAAATAAGTTTAGTCACATTTATCCATTCACACTGTGGAGCGGGCTTTCCTGCAACGATTTATTTGGAGTGACAAGAGACTCTGGAGCACAGGCTGCTGCTGCTTCTGGTTTTTTTTTTATTCCCTCCTCTTTGACCTCCTTGCATCCTCTACTGCAGTCTCCCTTAGCCCATCTTCTCCTTGCTGCTGGACTAAAGTGACAGGTTCATGTCATTACAACTGTCACAGTCCCCGTGCAAGCAAACTGGTGTTACTGGGCGACTGTCAAATGCCGTGTACTTTCAGAGCAAACACGGAGAGAACTCTGCAGGCTCTGTACTTCTGAAAGCCAAGGTCCACATGCCCTGTGCTGCTTGTGTCCTTCGAGCTGTGTACTTGCACTTCTCAGGTGACTTCTTCTCCCTGCCTCCCAATACTGAAGTGCTGAAAATAGACTACCTAGGCTACCAGGGGAAAGGCTGTGGAAGTGTGATGTGTGAAGGGATTGTTAATGGTGCCGTAATGAACACATTTTAATGGGTTGAAAAGTCATTAAAATAAACATTTTGGCAGCCAAATGTTTTGGATGGGCCTCCAAAATGCTCATGAGTAGGAGTCAGAACAGAAACAGCAATCAGGCAAATGAAAAAGGGCACACAGAGGTCTAGCTCCGCTCCCCTCTGCCTGTAATTAGGGAGGGAACGAAAAAGAAGGAAAAAAAAGTTACCTGTGTGAAGAAGCCAGACTAAAACCAATCTACAGTTCACAGTTTTGAGTTCAAAAGGGGGGGATATGAGTCTTTGACTGTCTCTTGAATTGCTCCAAGCAGTAATTTCTGTTAAAATCAGAGAAGACAGGTGAAACTGGATAACCACTAAGAAAATCAGAAGGAAGATATTTTTCGCTAAATATTAAAAATAAAAATTAACTTGGAACTCCTGATAGTTGCTCATATTTGGTTCTCTACCTTCCATCCCACATCACCATTACCTTCCCATTTAAGTATTTCAGGAAATCTGTGCTAATGAATGATGCCATATGGCTACAAAACAGAGATGATATGAAGAATAGAAATTCACTCTTCTGTTTTAAGGCAGTTTCCAGCTACTAGATGTGATAAGCAGTGATGAGGTGAACTCCAGCCCCCCAGTGCTGGGGTCTCCTATTTTCTGCTGAAATGTTTGACAGTGTGTGGTGTGAAGAGATGTGTGTAACAGCAGGAGGAGTTAAGGTACTTCACTGTATAGGGGAATAATCACTCCCTTGATTCCACCCCTCGAAAGCTTTCTAATCCTAACATCCAGACTTACACAGACATTTGGTGAGGTATTTCCTTGTGTGCCCAAAATTTGCCTTTTCTCAGTTGATCCGTCGCCTCCTTTTCTTTTGGCCTAGTAGCTATAGCATGTCAGGTGCATCTTGTGCTTTTGTGCTTCAGAAATTTTTAATAACATTTTAATAAAAAAACCTTTTATTGGTTATTTTACAGAATGTTTTCATAATTAGACCCAGATTTTTGTTTGTGTGTGTTCTTTACTGCACTAAATAAAAAAGTTTCAGCTGCTGAAACTGATGGACACGGAGATAAGTTCACTCCTATCTGGTACTGTAACTGTGCATTGCATGAAACTGAGATGCACTGACAGGAAGTTTCATCCCTCACTTTGTGGCTGTTGATTTCATCTTGGGCCTGTTAGCTCTTAGACACTAATCTAAACTTCAGCCATGTACTTCTAGCTTCTGAGAAATTCCTCCTTTACTGATCTTCAGTAACTTAATTGCGAGGCCTGCACCGTCTCCTTGCTAGACATAAGCCAACAAGTTACATTTCTTTTCCAGTGTAAGCACCCAGCTGCTTCACTGCTTCTCCTCTCTCCCCTCATCTACAACTCTGCTCAAACACTAGAGTCTCACCGGCTCTGCGATCTCTGTTCTGTTAACTCTTCAAATGAGATCCCCGTGCTTTAGAGGTCACTGGGGTGGGAGGCCCACTGGATTATTAGCTCACCTTGCAGTGAGACAGCAGTAGCTAGACTTGAAATTTTATGAAATGGGACAGAAAATCTGTTGGCAAAAGCCAAAATGTGTATTGTCAGGGTGGAAAAAGATTTTTATTTTTTCTTGTGCTGAAATCATTGGAACAATCTTACTCTAGTTTTCTAAGTAATATGGCTCAGTGCTTATCTTGAAGTTGGAATTCCTTCTTTTGCATTCCCTTTGAGCCAAGTCCTTGGTAATAGATCAAACTGTCATTCTTAATGGAGTCAAGAGGAATAAAATAAGGACGAAGTGTGATGTGTCATAACAGTGTGAAACTGGAATCGGGTCTGTTACTGAGAGACACATAACGGCACAGAGCTCATTCCTGCGTGCAGGCTGCATCATCTCAGGATAATGATCTCTGTAATGAGACAAAGTGTTTTGGAGAGAGACTGCCAAAAATGAAGAGCATGAGTAAGACGGTGGGGTTCTTTTGGTTAGTTGTTTTTTGTTTTTTCTTTCTCCCCCTTGCAGAAAAGCACTGTGTTCTGTAGCCCTAAATGTCAAATTAAATGGTAACTTCTAAGTCTAAATACATTTTGGAATAGGGAATCAAGTGTGGAAAGCTGGAAACCCTGTAATGCCTATTGAAAAAATGAGATTGCTGCTGCCTGTTGTGTTGGCTGCATGAGTGATCTGGAAGAGCAGGTAGAGAGTGAGGTAATGTAGTAATTTATTCAGAGAAGTTAAGGGCCAGCTCTAAAGAATTGTGCAACTACCTTACAATCCTGCTTAACTAAACCGCAAAACTGTAAATGAAGCTCAATGTGAGTGTGCACATGGGAAACATGAAATTAGTAGAGTTCTACCCTGAAAGGCTCTGACCTGGATCCTGTCACTCAGTTGTTGCTCCAGGATCATCTTCCTCTGGGTAACTCTGGGAAAGCAGGAGCTTGACGCCCAGTAGGATCAAGTAATGCACAGCAAATTGAATGGCAGATATCACCAGGGGAAATATGAACAAGTCATCAGACATCATTGTACAGTGGTGTGCCTGTATCTGAAATGTTTGGAGCAGTTCTGGACTACCATGTGGCACAGTTCAGCTACAGGACCGCCTGCCCTAAGCTGTTTTGAACACTGGGCTAAGCTATAGGTGAAAGTTTGCAAGAATTCAAAAAGTGATTTGAAAATTTGAGAGGAAGAAATCCATTGAGAGCAAGTACAAAGAGCACATCTGCCTCCAAGTTCCCCAGCTCCAGGTGTTTCCATTCTTCTATTTTTATTATTAGAAGTTAAACCTAATTTAACAAAAAGCTTGTTTGTGTTAAGACGCTGCTGCTTGTTTATGTAAACATAGTGGGATGTTAGTTATCTGTTTTGATAGCACAAAACCAAACCCCTAAACCCCAACCAAAACCAAAACACCCTCCTAGACCCCAAGTATCCCTGAACCATGGCAGTTCCAGAGCCCTGGGGAATGAAATAGGATGTTACAAATACTTGTTTTGAAGAGTGAGGTAAGTGTTCTAATTGGAAATGTTTATACTGGGGGGTGGAAATACTGCCTGAAAAAAATTGTGAATGTTGCCTGACTTCTGGGGTAAGCCGTGGAGAGCTGAGCTCATGCAAGCTACCAGATGGTCGGGGGTTATTTTCCACTGAGGAAAAGTGTAAGCTTTTCCTTGGGGCTGAGGCTTCATGAAAGGAAGTAAAGGAAGGAAAAAGCATCAGTAGTTGAGAGGCAAAGGCAGGCAATGCAGCCTCCCCTTTGAAAGAAGGGCTTGGCTATCCATTATCTAGAAACTTATCTGTAAAGAGCTGCTCAGTATTTAAAATAACTCTTTGGAAATAGGGTGTTGCCTGTTAACTGCTGCAGGAGAGGTTAATTGTTGTTTCTGGATCTGGTTTTATTTTGTCTTTTTTTTGTCTGTTGAGTTCATTATACCAGTCTGGTATTCAGGGAGGCGTGCGTGCCCCTGTTCTGTCCTTGCCTTGTAGATGCATTTATTTATTCTGTGCTTGTGGTTTGCCATTAGGATTTTTCCAATATGTGCTTCTGAACACTGGAAGATGAGAGAACATGTTTTGTATTTAAAATGTCATTTCTCAAGGAAGGGGATAGGGTTAAATAGCGTGGATGGCCACCTCATCTCTTAGTGCTGGAAAAGGAACACGCCATGCGGTGTTATTGCATGTCCTGGTTCATTTTGAATTCCAGAGGAGAGGATTTCAAGCTCTCTCCATTAACATAAAGTATATATTATGCTTTTTGATAGTTTTTGTTGGGTTTTTTGTTTGGTTGGGGTTTTTTTTCCCCCTGTGGAAAGATTTTTGCAAGAAATAAGTCTTCAGCATACTTCTGTGTTGTGTTTTTGCTGGAAATGTATGAAGTTAGTTCAACTGAGTGAACTGTCAGTGTTTTACACAATCAGGCTCTCCCACATGCCATGAGAAGTAACGTGGAGTAATTATTTTATAGACCCGGTGCACTGGGAAGCAAACCTTTTGCTCCCGTGCTGAATGTCTGTCTGTGTATCAAAAATCAATTAAATGCAGCTCATTTTGAAGTTGCTGTATGTGAGAATTGCTGGCGTTGTGTATTTCAGTGTGTTCATCTCATTACTGGGGAATCCCAAAGAGTGAATTTGGGGACAGTCCAGTGTGCATCCCAAAAGTTTCAGGGTGAAGTTCGAGGAAAAACAGACTGCTGGGGAAACCAGATCAGTTCTGAGTTGCAAGATCTCTGCCAAGGCCCTTCATTTCTAGAGGAAGACATTATATGTTCTACCAATCTTGTGGCAGTGTGAAATAAAGAGCAGTCCATCGTATGGAGAAGATGGATATGCATATTTCCATTCTCTGGGACTCTTGTGAACCTCAGATAATCCATGCAGTATCCCTTGCCTTGCATTTGCTGTGAGGAATAACATTTTTCTCCTTAACTGATGGATTGGCCTGAAGATTATATATTTATTATTATATTTTTCCCTTTTCTTGAAAACATCATACATCATTTCTAGCCAGGAAATGTTCTGGAATTCCATTTGGAAGATGTTAAGTCTGAGGAGGGGGAAAAAAATAGACAAACACTTAACTTGCTTGACATCTGCTGCTAAAGTTGATGTGCATAAATGTGTCAGATCATTTTGGCTGCCTGCAGAAGAGGGAAATACTAAACCCATAAATTCTGCACTGTTCTGTTTGTCCTGTCAGCTGAGGTTGCTGATTTAAGTGCTGATTGCTGTTGAAGAGTTTGTGATGCAACAGATCTCCCTGCATATCTGCCCCTCATAGGGCAGGGTAGATTTGGACCGTGATCCTACCAACATAGGTAGTGTGAGCGTAGGACCAGGGTAATGCAGAAACAGCTTTTGTCCAAGACTGAGAATTTAGTAGGTAGGGTATATATTTTTCCCTCAAAGGAGTTAAATCAGAGCTATTTAGTTTAACCATAAAGCTTTAGATGTACAATTTATCCTTTCGAATTTGCCATTCGATATTTATTTTAATATTTAAAAATCTTTAAATGATCAGGGAGTGACACAGGCTTTAGGATATTCAAATAATGAAGAAAGGCTGGAGTCTTTAATGCATCCCTCAGGGCACAACCATGAAACAGGTTTGAGTTTGAACTCAGAGGCCTCTGAAATACAGTATCTGCCCTCATGCAACCAAGTCTTTTGGTTTTCATGTTGACAGGCTTTCTATAAGGTCGGGTCTATAAAAGTTAACATCAAATCAGGGTTCTGAAAGAGCCTGGTGATGATGATGCAGGTTTTGCCAAAGCACGTCGTGTGACGGTACCTCAGGTAGAAAACAGCAGTAATGCAAGGGTCAAAAATTAAAATTACTAAAAATTACTATGGTTATTTAGCTTATAGGGTTTAATTCTGGCATTCAGTGCTGAACTAGCACAAGGAAGGGTGGCAACTATAATATTGTTTGCATCTAGGGGAGCAGGGGATAGTTTGGGACAGATCTTTTAGACCCACGTTACTTCTTTTTGGATGATGGTGCAATTAGTCTGGCAGTCTTTGAGGTTATTGTTACTCTAATCTTTAAACAAAGAAAAATGGGGATGTTACTCTGTGACAGCAACACGATCGACGATGATAAAACTTGAGAAATTAGAGCTGGAGGTTGCTGACTTGCCTGCATCTGGGTAAGGGATGGAGTCTTTGGTGCTTTGGGAAATTCCCAGAGGCGGTCTTGGACTTTGTTAATGCACGTTCAAGAAATTAAGCACAAAGGATTTTGTTTCTTGTGTGCTAAATCCTACTTAGTAAACATTAGTATCTTTATGTTCTTAATGATAAGATAATATTAATCTTAGAAAAGCCTTTGTGTCATATGAGCGTGATATATAGTACATTTGTACTTGCCTTTTGCTTACATGACAGAAGGGCAGGATTTTCTCCTCTTTAGCAAGTTGCTGAGCAATTTGAGACTGCTTGATTCTGTAGAAAATTACTCACTTGAAGTGCACTTAATTTAATCTCCTGTGTTTCACTGAGTATTTGATAAGAGATAATTGAAAATGCCTCAACTTGTGCTTTAGAAAGTTGTACTTGTAGCTAAACCAGACTTTGGTTTGCTCTTTTTGTTTGGTTTCTTTTTCTGTTGGTTTGGGTTTGGTTTTGGGTTTTTTTTTTCTCTTTCTTCTCCCTCTTAAAGGTCAGTGGCTCTTATTTGTAATGTGAATTATGCTGGAGAGTAAGCGATTTATGGACTCGGTCCAGAGCTGACGGAGCAGCCAGTTAAATGTGCAACTAAAACATAGTTGCTGCATTATTCTCTTCACAGTGGGAGTGCTGAGCAGGTAATCCAAGCAAGTTATCGTTGGCCTCAGGGTGGTCAATAATTGATTCAATATCTAATGAGTTCTAGATTTTTCTAGCAAGTCTTTTTGTTATTTGGAGGAAGTAACTCAGAAAGGGGGAGGGGAACACAGGGAAGGTTGGGATGGGTTTGCTGCTTATTTCACACAGTAGTTTGCTGGAAGGCTGGTCAGGGTGCTGGTTCTGTAAGGTGAGCTCCTTACCAGTTGTTATCCCAGCCATTACAATCACCTTGATGGTGACACAAGTAAAAAAGACAACTCTTTCTGTCTCACTTGCATGTCCCCAATTTTTCTTCTTAAATAGAGAGAAAAATATGGGGTTGTTTGGCTTGTTTTTTCCTTTCAGTGCTGTTTTACAGGGTCTAATTCACTGTAAGGTGTTCTGCATCGATCCCTAGAAGACAATGCTAGAAATACCACCTGCTTCAACGGAGCAGATTTCCTCCCTGTCTTTTGTCTTTTACCATCCATTTTTTTGTGAGACAATAAAGCTGTCTCCTTATCTAAAAAAAAGGGTGACGTTTTTGTTAAAGACCGTTCTTTAAAGCTATACAGGAAAACAAAATGTCTCTTAAAAAAGAAAGGTCAGATAGGGTTTATGAGCAGAGCAGTCAGAGATTAACAAAGTTTGAAGGAGATAGGGGAAGGAAAAGAACTTGTAAGCAACTAATGACTGTAATTAAATCTGCTATTTTGTAGTTGAAAATCTAAAATGACTTGCTGGTTGTGAGGTGAAAGGTAATCTTTCCACAATCTGTGCATTCTTGCTGCTGCTGTGTTACTTCTGGAGACAATAAGGAGGTAACATGGTAGATAACTGTGGGGTTTCACTTTGTACCTTCCAAAGAGACAGTCTGCGGATGCACAGCGTGATTAAACTGTGCTGACCAGTTCTGGTCACAGACTGGAGATGGAGAACACTGGTGAGCTTCTGTGGGATGAGCACTTGGCAGGTCTCTGGCAAAGCAAACCAGGTAAAAGATTGCATGGCTCAGGTAGGGCAGAAATTATTCCATCAGTAGCTTCTCTTCTCCTGATGTGCCAAGCCAGAAGATGACCTAGCACGGTCGGTGTTTCAGGAGTGGCAGGGCAAGCATGCTGGAAAACACACACACATACTTCTGTTGGAGGAAGACTGTTGGACAAGCTTTTGCCAGGATTTGTAGTACCAAAATAGCTTCCTTTTAGCATAGTAAACTTTTCTATCAGGGAGTTAATATAAACAGAGGCTCCATGCATGTGATGGGAGGCATGCATGGTTCAATGAGCTACTTTGAGCTGTAGTACACTGTGCTGTGCCTTGTTTGTTTTGATGGAAACTTCTGTACTGGTTCTGCAGGCTGTGATAGAAGGAAATCAGCTGTGCTGAAACCAAGAGCAGAAGCCCAAACTCTCTGGAGCTTAAATATACATTGAACTCAATTGTGGGAGTTACGTACTCAGAGATGGATTCATTCTCACAGATGCTTCTCCAAATAGGAAAAAAAAACCCCTAACAAAACAACCAACCAAAACCCCAACACCAACATTTTTTTTCGTAGATTCCAAGAGATGAGGTGGCCACCAGTGGGTGGTAGGCAGAATGCATAGAACTGGAGTGCTAGCTGGATATTTGGACAGTAATAACTGTTCCTCAGAATCAGTAGCTTACTGCATTGTAATAATTGTAATAAAAAGATGTAAACTAAACAGTGTTCAGAAGATGCACAGTGACGTGTTTGCAATACCAAATTAGATGCAAATCACTTTGGCCTTTGCAGCTCCCGTTGAGGTTTTGCAAGTGTTGGATGAGAGGAATGAGTTCTTTTGAGTGAGTCTTAATGCAGTACAGCATAAGTATCATGAAAAACACTACTTTCTCTTGTGGTAAAGTACAACTGAGGTGGTTAATCATAATTGTAGTATGTTTCAGTGTGTCGGGGGAGAGGGAGGGAGAGCAGAGTTAAGAGAGGCAGATCCTGCAGTCTTCAGAGATACGTGCTACTGGAAAAGTGTGAGGGAAATAATAAAAGATATCTTTCTCCATGTTAGAACTGGAACCAGATTAATGCTCTGGGAGCATTCTAATCTGAAATAGAGCCTTTTTTGGTTTTTTTTTTTTAACACCTACAACATAGTCTACGAGGAGCTGGTTTTAACAAGTACAGGAAAATGCTTTTGAGTATCCAATCATAACGTGCTCTAGGGGGCAAAAACCCAAAGTTATTCCTAATGCAAAGGTGGATATTGATCTCTATTGACTCTAACTATAAATTTATGTATCTCTTAATGCTATTTCTTTTTGTACTGGAATGTTTTACCATTGTGGTGGAGTGCATGCAGTGTATTAATAATGCAACTCACAGCTGCATTTATGAGGAAATACTGCAGACCATTCTGGAAAGCTGTAGTTAAGTCAGAAAAAGCAGCTGTTCCCCTCTGCTCAGTTTTTATTGCATTACAAATATGAAAAGACTATAAAAAAAGTGTGGAAGCAAGTGTAAATGTTTTCATCTCTCCTGTGGTATTTCGGAGGAACATTTTAGCAGAATGGGAGGGCAGGGAACTACGATCATCTTTCTAATTTGTTATATACTGGAAAACTTATTAAAAAAAAGATTATTAAATTGGAAACAAAGGCATTCTGTACTTTTTTGATTGTGTTTTGGAGACCTTCATAAAAGGGCAAGAGTTTTATACCTGATCAAGTATTACTCCTTAGGGTAAGTAGGAGACAAGCATCTATCCCTCTGTTGAGCACTTACCTGCAGTGTCTGCCTGGCTTTAATTTGTTTGTACAGACACTTCTTGTGAAACAGGAGAACTTTGAAAGGCTCACCTTCTCTCTCAAGTTCTCTGGTGATAAAAGAGGGTGTTTCAGTACTCCAGCCTGGAGCTACCCACTGGCTGTCCACAGAATGCGAGAGGCTCTTTTGTGTTGTCCTCTCAGAGCATTGCTCCTTCTGGAGAGAAGGGCTTTGCTGAAGATACTCTTTGAATAGAGATGAGGTTGTAGTGATTAGGGTCAGAATGAAGGTAGCCTGTACTGAGGAATTTCTTTCCCTGTGCACTTTGGATGCAATACAGTTTATTTTCAAATTGCCTGGGGTACTCACACCCCCAAGCTGCATTTCTTTCTACCCGTTCCCTCAAACCTGATGAAATGGAACAGGTAGTTTTGGGGGTGGTGTGCTGTTGCTTGTGCTCACATTTGTAGCGATCGAGAGTTAGTGTAGTTTAGAAGCCTTGCAGCTATTCAGTGTGCTTGCTAGATGCTATCCCTGAGGATTTGAGAGCGTGTGGATTAGTGTCCATTACCCTTGGAATTCGGCTGGAGCTCGTTTGAGGTGGTGAGACTTTATACTTCCCTCAAACTTGTACAGAATTGTTTTCTTTCCTAGGGCAGCACTCTCAGAAGTGACCAACTGTTCCCATCTGCACAGTGCAGCGTTGTCTGGCAGCAAACCTAGAGAAGCATTTTGAATTTCTCAGCTGTGATGTGGGGTTAGTTTTGTTTGAAAAGGAAATAGAAGTTGGTACAGCCTTTGGTACTTCTTGCTAGCTGTGTTTAGCTTTAATAGATAAAATCTGTAATCTGTGTAGGTTTTCCTTGTGTGTGTGAACACGTGCACGCACAGACATGTGGGTATGCAAGTTCATTAGCACTTTGTAATTGGAATTCACTCCTTTATTATTAAACATGGAAGAGTCTGTAACGAGGGTGTCAGCAGTATGCTTTGAGACCACTGTGGCATGCATGATCTCCTCAATAGATTGTCTATTAAATACAAAACATAGCAGAGTGTTTTGTTTAGAATAACTGCACAGCTAAATATTATATATATTTTGTCCTTGTACAATCTCTGTCCACTTTACAGGTTCTTCTGCATTTGCTACAAGACGGTGCAGGGTAATAAGTTTAAAAAAAATCACTTCAAGAAGCATACTCATTGTCATTTTTGCAATTATTTTTAATTAAAAAAAACCCCACAAAACCTCGTGATTTTGAAAATGCATCAGGCAGATTGCTTGGTGTGGGATACCTCTGTATATATTAAAGGTGCACTTTTCCCTGGAGTAACTGTTGCCTTGGTCACAGCGTATCCAGAGAAGTGGTAATGAGGCTGTGCAAATCTTCACATACCTTTCAGGTCAGTAAGGCATATATTTTGACTCCATCTTCAAGTTAATGATATTATGTACCCTTTTATTCATGTCATTCTCATATATGGTCAAAACCAGGCCAGCTTTGCCCTTTCTCTGAACAGCAAACTACTTTGCAAACGCATTCCTCCCCTTACCAAGGAGACAAGCATAGCAAACCTTGACACAGAAGGTTTGAAGCGCTTGTCTTGCGAGTAAATATCAGGCATCTGCAGGATCCCTGCTGAAGGCTTAGCTGAGAGATACAGCAAATATTTTGCTCCTTCTGTGGTGTTTTCACCCAGCCTATTTGGGGTTGCATCAGGGTGGTAACACTTGGCGTCACCTCAGCTTTTGCTGCATGTGTATTAAGAAATGACAGGTTGGGCTTACAGCACAAAGAGGCTGTGCCAGGGGCTTTGAATTTGTGTTACATCTGAAGTTTGCCTTCAAAACAGAGTGAAGGAAAAGACAATTCCAAAATGTAAATCTAAATTTTGAATGTCTTGGTAATTACCAGGTTTTATGTCGGGATTTTTACTCCATTTGATTTTAGAGGCCAACTGTACACAGAAATCTTGGAGATTGTTTTGTGTAGGACAAATAGAAAATGTGTCAGGGGTAATTTTGTGGACTTGTTTATTAGAATTGCATGAGTACATAGAAATGCAAAAGAGTTGAATCAAACAGGAGAAGGTCTGCTGAATGTGATTAGAGATCTCTTTCAGGAGGTGTTGAGCACCCAGAGTCTTTAACCTACACTTTTCCCCACACCATGCTTGTTTTCCCCACTGCTGTTTAGTCTGAAGTTTTCTTTCCCTTTGAGCTTCTCTGACCTTCCTGCTGCCTCTCCTGCACTGATGGAGATATCTGCACGGAGGCCTGTTTGCACTCTGGCCTCCTGCTGCCTTGTGCCCCCTCGTTTGAGTTGTGAAGTATTCCTTTTATCTGCGGGTCTTTATTATATGCTTAATGAAAACTCATCTTTCAATGTGAGAAGTAACTGCAGTCTTAGAAAGATGCTGCTTTCATTTACAAGTAGCAGGAACTAGCCCCTTGATATTTGAATAAAAGCACTAACGACCTCATGTTCTACTTAAGTCAGAGTTGTTTTCCTTGAGTCAAGGTGATAGGCAGAGATGAAGTAATGCATCTAACCAAGCAGAACAGCACAGCACTCTTGTAGAGAAAAAAGCAAATGCTTCCATCTATGGCTTCTTGGTGCTGGGTTGTGATGATGGCTGTCTTTTCTAGACCCTGCTTTGCCTTTATACTGCTTTCCTTCATTATGATAATAATGCAGTAAGCCAGCTATATTAGTTAGATTGGTAATGTCAGTATAATGATATTTCAGATAGACTCCTGTTTCCTGCTAAGGTCATTTAATCAAAAAATTCTGATGAACCCTACAGATAAGTTTATCTCTTGATAATACAGTGAGCAAATGGTCTCGAGACATTAAGAACCAGTGAAAGTGTGTAGGCTAGTTTTTACCATTACAGTCCACTGATGAATGGCTCTGTTTTTGTATTTTCCATGAGAAATTACATCTGTGGTTTCTCCTCTTGCTAATGGTGCTTACTGTCATGTATAAGCAGAAATCTTACAGAAAACCTGATGAGCTTTTTACTAAAGCACTCCAGTCCTGTTTGCCACTTTTGTTTTTTACCATTCCTTATGTAGAAAACATCTGAATTTTATTTGTCTTAACATCAATTATTAATAATTTCTGTAAAAATATGCACACTGCAGTCCTGCAGTGCTGCAGCAATAATTTACACAGTTGTCCCTCCATTCTTCTCCTCTCTTTATCTTGTAGCCACATCTGCTTTCCAGGCTAAGAAGTTTTCAGTTCCAGGACTAGTAAAATTTCTCACCTACTGGGAAGTTGCAGTAATGCTCTATTACTTCTTACTGGAGGAAAAGACAAGTTCCCCATCTTCTCTTGGAAACCTTAACTGCTTAATACGTTTTCTCACGTGCTGGCTTTTTTGGAAAGGATGCTGGAAGTCCTGTTGTGTCGTGCTGGTTTTCACACAGGCATCCTTCCCAGAGCCACCATGCCCAACACATGCTGGTGGATGACAGAACTGAGCGCCCCGGTGCCGATCTCTCTCTGTGGGTGTAGTCATTGGCAAGTGAAGATTAAATTGCTTGCACACAACAGATCTGGGAATAAAGCACAGGTTTCTAATTCTCTCATAGCCTCATAAAGCTGCTTTTTTTAAACTCCAATGTTCTGCTTAAGAACAGGATGTTTCAGAGAGTATCAGCAAAATGGTAAATTTAGACAGATTTATTTTTATCCAACACATTTATTACGCAGCAATTGAGATTTGAGGGAAGATATGGTTTACAAAAAAAAAAAAAAAGCATCGTTAATAAATAAAAGTAGGATTTGGATTAAATATTTCACATACAGGACTAGCAGCTTATACTGAGGGCTTTGAAACTGTTGCTGCCTTGTATACCCACATAAAACCCAGAACAGCAGTTAAACACCCCCCAAAAAACCAAAGAAAGCCTATTAAAGTACAAATTGATCCAATCAACAAAAACTTTATTCCCCCCCCCAATCTTTCATGTCTTATTTTTAAAATAAAACCAACAATCTACAGCAGTCCAGGTTAGTTGATGGAACTAAATATGCTTTGGAGAGGAGTCCAAGGCAGAAGTTTCATGCGGATGCTCTGTGCTGTAAGCACCGGTAGAGATGAGACATGAAAACCAAACCAAAATACCAGGGCTGATTCCCAGCCACCTTGCTTCAGATTAATGCCAACATCACTTGGTTTGGTAAGTTTTTATTTAGACCTCGAGAGCAGGCTGAACCCCCTTCCAAAGCTCACAGTGGGATCAGCTAATGCTGGATTAGAAAGAACATTTGATTAATGGCATTAGAGCGGCATAGGGTGGTGGTGAGTGACTGGGGTCCGTAATCTTTAGTACTGGTCTGTGTGAAATGTAATAACATCACAGGAAAAATAGTTCTTTGAGCATATTGGAAGAAGAGCACGTCATTGTTGGCAATCAGTTCATACAATGTGGGGAAGAGTTTTGATTCTTTTCATTGGGAGCAAAAGGCACCGTTGCTTATGGGGCTCATGGTGGGGCTTCTGTGCCCTTTGCCTTCTGCTCGTGCCCCCTCTGAAAAGGAAGGGCTGAATTTCCCTATTAAATGTTCTAGTTTGAACTGGGGTATTAGTTTGAAGTAGCAAGCAGTATCTCTGCTATCAGGCAAGATGAAACAAATCATGCTGAGCTTGTGCTGAGTTGATTAAGTTCAGTTCCAGAAGCAGCCAGTCATTTAAACTGTCTTTGGGTGTTCAGTAAAGACTGAGCTGGTTGGTTTTGTGGTTTGGTTTTTTAGTACAGCTCTGTGTAGCACGATGTGTATGTCCCTAAATCCTGTGAAGATTGTTGGTATCCAGCTGTTAAACTGCAGTGGGGGAATAAATAAATAAAAAGCTATAAAATTACTGGTACCTTTTGCTTTTTTCCAGGTATGTGACTCTTAAACAAGAAAGAGCTGTTATTGGATCAGTAGGGCACAAATATATGATCAAGTACATTTTTTTTTTTCAAGCCTGTCCTGCGTTTCATGTCCATTGATTATGGCCAAAGAAGCAGAATTCAGTTTTAGTGTAACTCTGACATTCTGTGATGTTTTTCAAACTACTGTGTAGAGCTTGGCCCACTCCTTATACAGCAGAAACCAGTAAGAGTCACAATAGATTTGTTTGTGCAGGAGTATGCTGGTTTAAAACTTGTGTCAAAGGCAAAAATGATGCTAAAACAAGCAAAGCCATTCAGGGGTAGAAAACCCAAAACAAACAAAGGCCCAAACCTTTCAGTGGCTGTTTCCAGCTGCTTTTGAAGGTCCATTTGGCTCCTGCTGCACTTATTCATACACA
Organism: Megaceryle maxima; assembly: GCA_024605025.1. NCBI lineage: Eukaryota > Metazoa > Chordata > Aves > Coraciiformes > Cerylidae > Megaceryle > Megaceryle maxima. The sequence goes on along the minus strand of JANHGN010025692.1, from coordinate 56,356 downwards.
TATTTATGTTGGTAAGGCTTTACTCTCTAATTTATACAGCTTTGGCCTTGTCTGACTGATTTATGAAGTGCTGGTGTAGGTCTGCTTACTGCATGTCTCATGACCAGCAAAATAAAACCCAAGTTCACTTTTACTGCAGATCAGCATGATGATTTTTTTTTTATTTAGTTCACATGGAATAGTTCAACCATGAATGTTTTAAGTGTTCTTCACATCCTGATATTTATTGGCTGAGGCAAGGTGTTTGGCTTTTTTTATTTGTTTGCTTTCCCCAAGGTTTGCTTTTAAATAATAAAAAAATAAACAAACTAGAACTCCCAGGATTGAAAGATGTTACTTGCAAATCCTTTGGGCAGCGTTAGCAGCTTAGAGCCTGGAAGATGCAGAGTGAAGAGTGCTGAGCTCTGTTGGTGTCCCTGTCCCCTTCTCTTTGCCCTGAAGGCTCGTTGGGCAGTGCATCCATCAATTGCTAGATGCTAAAACACCCTGAATTTGAAATATCAGATTTTTTATTTTTTTTTAATGTTTCCTTTGTAATGCTAGCAGGAATTTCCATTTCCTCTGCCTGGTGAAAGCGCTTCTTGACTTTCTTGTAGCAGCAAGAGGTGAGCTGGTATTTTTTGTTCCAAGAAGCAGCTTCCACGGGCTGACATTTAAGCAGAGCAGCTTCTGTAATGTTACGTTTAAGCAGGTTAGGAAACAGGATCTGCAAATATAGGTTGCTTTGCCTGCACATCCTCATCTCTCCTCCTAGGACTGATTTGAACAAATTTGTGTGACTAATGCCAGACTGCACACAGTGCTCAGTTTTTGGAAGCTAAATCTTTGGTGTATTTAAATTTTGTCCTGATGGAGCAGCCTTGGAAAGGAAAAGGTGTGGGTTGGTGGTTTTTTTCCTTCCCTTTCCCATGTTGCTGGAGACCTCAAAGCTAAGCTGATTTCTGACCCAACTTGGCAGTGGTACCCTGTTATGCTCAAAAGATGTCAGAGGGTCTGCAGAGTCTAGGTGAGGAATTGTCTGTAGCACCTTTTTCACTACATTGCCAGAGGAGACACTGAAATTTGGAAGCATCAGCTGACTGAAGTAGGCTGAACTAGAAAGTCAGAAGAAAATGGTGCCATAAATCTGAATTGACACCTAAATAATTGATTCGAGGACCTGAAAAACTTCTTTTTTTTCTTTTTTTTTTTCTCCCAATAGATTAAAATAATTTCCCAGCAGTCACTTCCTAATGACTTCCAGTTAGGACCAGTAGTTGATGTCTTACTGTAGAAAAGAAATTATCCATCAGACAAGTATTTTGAGGTATGGATGAGTGTACCTGATTCCTTATCTACGCCTTGGAAAAACTTTGGTATTTTCCATTGTGAAAGTCAGGGGGAAAACAAACAAAACCCAAACCCCTCTGTTTTCTCCAAATGAATTGTTCCTATAAAGGAATTTAAATCTGGATAATTACTGTTCTCTGTTCCAAAAGCTAATAAAAACAAAGCTCAACAGTATGCAGTTGGAGGCCTATGGAAAAACTTGGGTGTAACACAAAAAGTAGAAAAACAAACTTTACTGATGCGGCCAGGAAGCTGCGATCACATTTTCCAGTTTTAACTGTATGTGTTGGTCCTAACTGGGAATGTTTCCTGTTAAATGGATTTTTTTCCTTTCCATTTTATTTTGTAGATGGTTTTATATCCATAAACTGTGGACAGGAGAGGATGATAAATGTCAGAGATACTTGGGTGTGATGTTGCCCACAAGGAAAGGATGTGTTTTTTGCAGTATTTCAGAGGAGTGTTGCTTTCTGCTCTGGAAGACTGATAGGATTTGTTTGCTTGTTCCAGTAGTTAGCCAAAATATACTCTGGGAATGCTGTTAGTAAATAACCACATACCCTATTTGATATTTCCAACAGACCCATTTTTTTCTTTCTTTTTCTTTTTTCTTTCTTTTTCTTTTTTCTTTTTTTTTTCTTTTTTCTTTTTTTTTTTATTTTTCTCTTTTTCTTT
>JANHGN010025692.1:36485-51880 GCA_024605025.1 Megaceryle maxima | reverse complement strand
TTCTTTTTTTTCTCTCTCTTTCTTTTTTTTCTCTCTCTTTTTTTCTCTCTCTTTTTTTTCTCTCTCTTTTCTTTCTCTCTCTCTTTTCTTTCTCTTTTTTTTTCTCTCTCTCTCTTTTTTCTCTTTTTTTTCTCTCTCTCTCTTTCTTTTTTTTTCTTCATGCAGCTCCTTCCCTTGCCCTTTCCAAACTGTACCTCTTCCAGGGTTCTCAGGGTATCCTCTCTCACGTGTCGGTTGCCTGTAGATGTGATGCTGGAAAAGTTTTGATGTCCTTTTTTTTTTTTTGTCATCTTTTTTTTTTCTTCACATTTGAGAAACTTAAAAACATTTTTATTGCTGATTGATAATGATTGAAGATTAAATTTGGCTGATTACAGTAATCCAGATTTAGGTGCATTCCTGCTATCAGTGTTTTGTGATGGGAGAGTTCCGAGCGGTTGGGCTGGGTACGTGTCACACCACACAGAAACCATGGGAGTCTTGTGTTTGTCCAGGCTTTTGTGCAGTTTATTTTTATTCCATTTGAGCCCAGAATAAGAATTTCTCACTACTCTAACCCTCCAAGAACTCCTTTATGTAAGTAATTCTTCAGGGTTTTGAAGATTTCCTGTGTTGAACAGAAAGAACATCAAATCTTTTCTTGGTAGGTGTGATGTTGGGGTTTTTTTCCTGGATATTTTTTGTGTGTGTGTGATGATTTAAGGTGGCATAGCTACTTATGGTTATTCTTTTCAAGTATAATTTTACCTGAGTTTGAGAAAAGCAGTTATGTTCTAAGGAGTTGAAGAAAAGTATTGCTATGTATTTCTCTTATTGTTAGGTACTGTATCTTCTGGAGTGGGCCAGTGATGTCATGAAAAGATGATAGCGGCTCCTGAAGTGGTGGGAAGGGGTAATACTGTGACCTTTAATCCTCTGAGAACAGGTAGCTTTGTTGGAAAGACATGCTGGTGCAGTCTACGAAGAACTGTAGCCTGTGGGAGGCTACTGTAGAGGAAGCAGGAACAGCAGGTAGCCACATTTTCCTGGGTAAAATTCAAATGGCCAAAACTCTCATAAAGAATTTGTGTATGTTCTAGATGCTGTAGTACAAATTTTTATACTGAAAGGAAATTTTGTCTTGTAAATGACTCAGCCTTCTGTATCCTACTCCTAAAAAATTACCTGGTAAGAAAAAAAAAAGTGTAGGTTAAAAAACAATCCAGTGTGTTTTGAATGGTGAATTTGTCACCAGATAACTTATGCATGGAGATGAAAGCATCATCCATGTGCTGTCCCTCTCTCTGGAGGGGCGTGGGAGAACTCGTGTGGCTGAGCATTTTTGGCAGTGCCCTTTCCCACCTCTTTTGAGTCCTGCACTGCCTGGGAGATTTTCCTCTGTTCCCCTTAGCAACTGTGGATGGCAGTGACTCATCCTCTTGTTCCTGTCTGTCACCTGAAGTAAATAGTGTTCTTGAAAAAAAAACAAAAAAATATTCATGGTTCCTTCCCTTTTTCTTCATAGGGCTCCTGTAGAACAGAATTTTGGAGGCAGTTGTACAGGAAGATGCTGGGAATGATGTCGTGTTACAACTATTGCCATTAGGTGAAAAAGTTGATCTTTGGCTGCTTTCTTTGTTTACTGGACAGTAGCTTTGGGTCAAGCACAGTGTGGTGAAGAAATGCAGAGCTCTGATTAAGTAGTAAATGCTCCAGTGTGGATGTTGGTATTGTTCAGCAGGAATGCCCAAAAATAAGCTGGGTGTTGAACCACACTGTAAAATGGGGCTAAGTTTTCCAAGTCAGCCAGCAAGAAGTGTTAGTTAAATACTAAAAATACTCCTGGCTTTCAAATACACAGTTTGGTTGGAGTTGGAGATGATGGGAAAATCTTATAGCAGGACTGAAGGTAAATTTAAAATAAATAATAATAAAATAAATAATAATAAATAAATAATAATAAAATAAATAATAAAATAAATAAATAAATAAAAATAAATAAAGCTACAGTGACCTGATTCTTTTTTTATTTTTTTTTTTTGCACATGTAGAGTGTTGACCCCTTTCCTAACTTGCACCAGAGCACAGATGTTTCTCAAAATGCAGAACTGCAGATTGCCATCAGACAGATGCAGGGCGTTGAGGTACTGCCATGGGGACAGTTCTTTGTGCGTTTTCCCTACAAGTAAGGAGGAAAGCATTTAACTTTTGTACAAGTTCAGTGTGCTAGAAACAGGTCTGTACAGCCTAAGCTGTATGAAATGACATGGCAAACGTTACAGAGGGAGAGAACTCGCAAGGAACATGAATACTGATGAATATTCTCTCCTCTGAGAGTATTAATTTAGTGTGCAGCTTCATTTTAAGATGAATTAATATAGAAAATAACGCTTGCTTTGCCACACGTTTGTGTTTTATTTGTGTGCGCACACATGGTCCTCTCGTAATTAAGCACAGGTCTTTATGGTTTATTTAGTTGTTCTAGAGAGGCTGCCTAATATTTGAGAGAAATCCTAATGATGTGTCTGACCTTTGTGGTGGTTGCGTTACTGGTAAGATGGGTTTTGCAGGAGCCTGCAAAAACAGTAAAAGAGCAGGTTGATCTTTTTCTTCATTTGCTAGGACACGTTCAAGAGACCTGAAAGCACAAAAATAAACCCAACCCAAAACAACAAATCAACAGTAAGTGGTTAAAGAGTATTTTCTTGTGCTTTCAGATCTCTGAGGATGCTACTGACAGGCTGAGAGGAAGGGTTAAACTTTTTGTTGTGGTCCCTGTTTTGTTACCAAACCAGGAAGACAGTATTTCCCATGGTGAATAGTTGGTTGGGTTTTTGTTGTGGGGTTTTTTTAATGTGAATACAAGAAAATAAATGTAAATGGAGGTGGAGACCAGTCCAGCTTTACAGAGTGAAGGGTGAGTGTGCTTGATTTTGTGTGATGGTCTCGTAGTGGGATTTGTCACTAGCTTCCTAAACATCCATATGGCACACACACACAAATTGTATTGCTTTTCCCTTCTTTATGGCCTTCGCTTAGAACAGATTCTTCCCTCTCTTCACAAAAACATCCCCTGAGCCTGTGCTGTGGCAAGGAGCTCGATGCTGGCAGTTCAACCCACTACAGCCACCTTCTCCTGCCTCTCCCTGGTGGGCTCCTCTCCCAGCTCCAAGCCCTTCCCTGTTGTGTGTGCTGTGTGCATGGTGGCTGGCTGATGATGCTCTTGGGTTTATTTCTGATGAAGGCAAAACCAGGGGGTAAGAAAGAGTCATCTGTTGCAAGTGCTAATGGCATAGGTTTAAAAATTTAAAAAAGTGGAAAAAACAAGCAGGTATGGAGAAGGTGAGAGATACCTGTGTACTCTGGTGGCAATGTTGCTATATATAAAGCAATGGAAATTGTTGCCTATATAAAAGGTTTTCAGTTGCTCCAGGCATTTGTGTGTGATACCAGTAAAGAACAGTGTTCAACTGACTTCCACATGAACGTGGCCACTTCTTCTGTTGTTCTTCCATGGAAGCTCTCTGTGTACATACAAAATGAATATTCTCCTAATGGAAGATGCAATTTGTGGTCTATGCAGTCGCTCATGTTTTTGCTAATTAATCATTAATCATCTGCTGTTGGAACAGTATCTTTTTTTTTTTTCTTTAATTAGCCACTGGTACGTGTTGATCAGAAATCTGCCTGCAGAGCTTTTACAGTGCTGCAGAATATGCCATATTTTCCTCTAAATCAGTAGGTAACATTTCATAACTTCTGTTTGCTGGATTCCTTGTCCATTTTGCTCTATTGTTGTAAATGTAAACATTTCCTTTTATATATGACAGTTCCCTCAAAAGTAATAGTATGCTGCCTATGTTTCTGTGCTGTGATAGCTGAGGGAAGAAGGGGTGGTTGTCTTGCAAAGGAATGCAAGCTAATGGTACGTGCTTCTTCCAGCCAAACTGACTGCAGATCAGTAACAGCTTTTCCTTCTCCTCCTTCCTCCACGCAGGACAGGCAGGGTTATTGACACTAGCTAGCCTGCTCGGGTTTTGGTTTTGCAGGAGGAGGCTGGAGGCTTGGAGAACTGCTGAGCTGTCATTCACCTTCCCTTTTTTTTTGTGCCATGATTATTTTTTCTGTGTTGCATAACTGATTTTTTTTTTTTTATAGCTTGTGTATATAGCTATCTGGCTTTTGATGGTCTGCTGAAGATATGTGAAAGATTGACAAAGCATATAACCTGACAAAGCATATAACCTCACTTTTGTGAGTGGTGTGGGGTTGGTTTAACTGCAGCAGCTGCACAAAGTGGGGTGGTGAGGTTTTGGTCTTGAACAGGTCTCTTACCTCCTATCACAGAAGTACCATTCAAAACATAGGCTAATTTAAAGCAATCAAGGAGTTTTTGTCCATTGAGAAGATCATCAGGGATCTGTGGCAGGATTTTCCAGAGCTGAGGGATTTACTTTAACTTCCTTGTTGGTTGTAGGTGTCATTGCTTCAGGAGAATCCTGGTGGTGTCAGGGACAGGATAAACTTTCATCTTCTCCCCTTTTGTCCCCCTTTGAAGCAGTTGGGCTACAGCGTATTGCAAAGACCCCCGTTCTTTAGTCCACTCCAGACTATTTCAGTGACTGGACTGCTGGAGCTGGGGCAGCAATAAGGGGGGAAAAAAAAAAAAAGAATTGTGAAAAACACCCCACACATTTTCTGAGGATGTTTGTGTTTAAAATATCAGCAGAAAATAATTGTGCAAAGTGAAATTGTTCATTACACTACCAAAAGTTAACAGAGCAGGTAAGTTCTTGGCTTGAACTTTAAATAACATCTGTGATTTGTGGGCTGCTTCTGATGCACCACTGATTGTGAAACGAGAAGAAAATTGAAGCCAGCACATAGATTGATCCGCTGTGTTAGGGTTTCGTGCCTCACGATGTGGCAGAGCTGCCAGCAGGGTGCAACGTGGGCAACAAGGCCTCTTTGGTAGGGCCAGGCTTGTGCTTCAGATGTGGCCAGCTCAGACCAGCCCTGTGGCCACCTCTTCTATGTGCTTGGAGCTCCCAAATAACCTGACCCTTCCAGAGCTGTGGCAGGGATCAGTATAATTACCCATGGCTAGCGGGGCAGGCCTGATGCCACAGGGAAAGGGGGTTAAGCTGGGATAACGCTCCAGCCTCACCCTGAGAGCTGACAGCACCATCTCCGAGCCTTCTCTCTCCAGCTGGCTCCAGGGTAGTGAGACAGCAGGAGCATCTGAAGTTTGCTGTACGCCTCAGACCTTAGGTGACGGCAGCTCGCGACTCGCTGCCGTGTTGCCAGGGCAACTCCCCTGTTTATTCCTTTATCTCCGACCTCAGTCTGATACATCCTCTGACCTGCCTTTGCTGGGCTGCTCTCTTTGGCACTCAGATGCGCCTTGATGGCCTTGAAATGTGTCTCTAGGCAGGGAAGGAATCTTCCATCCCCCTACCCAGAGTCATTAGAGGGAGGTCTGCCTTGGATTTTAGCATTTTATTGCTGTGTATCCATGTATGTCCATGCATGGAAATTAAATATTGCCCTCGTGCGTTTTAGGCCCTTAATGGAAGGGGGCTTTTTAGCAGCATTTTCTAGTTTAAGCTCCACTCCCTTCTTTCCCTGATATTCCCATGTCTTTTGGGGGATTGTCTGAATGTTTCTACCTGTAACTACGGCCGAAATCTTCCTCTCAATTTTTTTTGGTAAGAGTGAATTAGTTGTTCTTGCATGTATGAATAATGTAGCCAGCAGGAGACGTGTGCTCTGATAGTATCTTCGATATTCCATGTACAGTTTAAACCACAAATTATAAAAGGCAGTAGAAAATTCACATTAACACTATTTTGCAGCAGAGATGTCTTCTGAAATGCATCATTATCTCTAATACTGTAAAAAGTGACTAGATATTTTTGTCTTTTTCCACTCAGCTGTCCCATTTCCTCCAAGTCACCGGCTCACAGCTAAGGAAGTGTTTGATAATGATGGAAAACCTCGTGTGGATATCTTAAAGGCACATCTTATGAAAGAGGGACGACTGGAAGAGAGTGTTGCTTTGAGAATAATAACAGAAGGAGCTTCAATTCTCCGCCAGGAAAAGAATTTGTTGGACATAGATGCACCAGTCACAGGTTAGTATGGAGTTATGATGGTTGATGGTTTGGGACACGGTGAGTAATGCCATAGTGCATGTGGCTTCCTAAGGAGCTGCGAGGCAGCCTGCAAATAATTTGTCTCCAATATTCTCTCCTTGTCTGCTACCACTGATGTAATGGAGACCATCGATGTAAATTAAAGGGAAGGATCACATCCGCTGAGTCCTTTCTCTTTCTAAGGCAGGGAACATTTTTAGTCTCTAGGAGAAGATTAGAAGAACTTTCTAAACTTGAGAAGTTATCTGACCTTTTGCACCAGGGATTAATTTGATGATTTTCTAGATATCATTTATCTTAGTAGCACTGTTCAGACATACAGACAGTGTTGGGCTCTGAAGGAAGAATAGTGTCAGAGTAAATGGAAATTTTAATTAAATGCTAAGGAAAATAATGAGTGCAGGGGGAAAAAAAAAAAAAAAAAAAAAAAAAAGGAAAAATTAGCAGAATCCCAGTTTGTGTTGCCTGGGGGATTAATGAATTGTGCTGGTTGCAGATCCCATCCTGCTCTTGACTATCAAGCACTACCACCCACTCATTAATCCTCAGGAAATGCCTTATACTTTGAATTTCCTTCTCTAATTGTCTCCTGCCTCTGACTGCATTCTGAATGTATGAATGCATTTGCTGCTTTAATGTGCCTCCTCCCCTGGCTTGTTGTCGTTATCGGATCTGAATGCATTTTTGGCAAGAAACTGATCCGTGGGGCAAAAGATAACCAATTCCAGCCGGCTTAAATCAAGTTTTATAGTTGAGTTTCATAGCTTAAGATGACAGGTCCTTTTGTCACTTGTTTCTGGAGAGCCCTGGCAAAAGTGAAAGAAATAGGTTCATCTGCTACAGTTGAAGGGTTTTTGACAGTCTTTTGTTGTTGGTACTGGTAGCATCCACCAAAAACTACACAGAAGTAGCAAAACCTTCTTTTTCAGGAAGCCTTCTCTGGAACTGAAGAGCGTAGTGTCTGGACTAGAGTGATGCACAAGTTATTAAAGCTTGTAATTTTAAAAATGACATCCAAGAAGGGGACTGTAGCTTGACCTGGAGAGGCAGTATGGATCACCTTCTATGTAATAATTAGCTTGTCATGCTGCCCTGCAATTCTGATGGAAAAGATGTCAATCATACTGCAGCTCATGGGTGAATAAGGGAAATAGGATGAAGAAAACGATCCCCTGAGTAGACTGAGAATTAAGTTCTCCAGACATTGTCTTTGTCATTTCAGGATAAATGAAGGAAATCTTAGAGGTGCAATACCCTTGTCCGTACCTGAGCGGCACACAGGCAGAAACTCTACCTTTCTGTGGATTTTCTTTATCTTCTCTTTTTTTTTTCCCAGTGATTTTCCCCCCCCCCCCCCTACTTAACTCTTTTTCCTTTGGTTTTCTTTATTCTCTTTTTTTTGTTTTTCATTGGCTACCCCCCCCCCCCCCATTTCTTTTATTGTTTTTAATCCATTGAGAGATGTAGACTGTAGGAAGATGGGTCTGGTGTGTCGTGTTCCAACTGATTTCCCTAAGTCCACATTTAAAGATCTCAATTTTCAGTTTAAGAACCACCTCCTTTTGAAGGTATTGGAATTATTCTGAATTCTATTTTGGAGATTAATCTCCCGATGGTTATCCCATTGTATAACACCAGTATAATTTAGGTCTTTGATTCTTTTTTTTTTTTTTTTAGCTGAGCTTACATCTTGCTTTGTTCCTGCTTTTGAAATGATTCTCATACGGTGATTGTGATACTGCAGCAGTCTTCAGGGTAGCTGGTAGCTACTGTCTTTTAAGCTAGTGTAGGAAAGCTGGGCTCCTCATGCTTGTTAGTAGCTGAGAAGTGCTAATGTTCTGTATGAACAAACATGAAAGCTGGAGTTATGACAGTGATCATCAAAAGAAGGAAAAAAATAAATTGTGAGGGGGAGGTTGGGGAAGCTTGTGAGGCACGTTGTTATGGACCTGACAATTTTCTTTGTATGAGTAGTGTGACAGCAGGTGACTGGATAAAGAGAGTATCAATTGACCAATGATGTGGTGCAAGGCAATCGAGAAATAACTGGAGTAGAGGAAGAACAACAAAGCCACTGATAGAGTGGAGAAGAAAATAAATGTTAGATTATAGACATGGCAAGTGGTCTTGTTGAAGAGTGACAGTCAGAAATCACCAGTAAGGGATCCTTTTGTGGGAGATGCATTGATCTTCTAGAAACACAGCCTGCTAGCTGATTAATGAGAGGGTGATCATAAAAAAAGGAGAGATGGAAGAGTGTAACTCTTGAAGAGTAAAATGGATCACTACCATGATGTACTTGCTAAATGTTGAAGAACAGGAATTTTTTTCTTTTACAGCCTTGTGAAGCCATCAGTTTGAAATTTTTGTTTATTTTAAGGGGCAATATAATTGTCCTCAGAAAAAATAGAAGAGTTCTGCTTAGAAGCCCAGTCATGTGAAATAAAGTGGGTACATAGAAGACCTGGATTTGAGGGAGATGACAGCTTGTATTGCGCGTTCCGCATTGCAGCCCTTTGCATCCCTCCTCCCCATTATACGTTATTTTGTATTTATAAAACTTCCTCTGTGGTTAGCTGGAAGCACCAATGTGATTGTCATTTGGAGTTAATACATTTTCTTTTCAAATTTGGCAAGGTTCTAAGCCTTTTGAAGCGTGAATGATGAATTCATTTGCGACCTTAGCTCAAATTCTCAGTGTTTGCTGCATACGTACGTACGTTCACGCGTAGTTGCTACAGTTCTGGCTTACAACCAAGGTGAACTGTTCCAGCAGTTGTTACACAGGGCTGATGCTCACTCGGTATGAAGCTGAACAGAGCCTAAACAAAGAGGAGACTCCAAGTCCTCTGCTGTCAGGACTCTTCTTGCATCTGGGAGGTGGTGAGGGAACTTTGTCTTGACTTGGGAATGTGACTTGGGAAGGATGGAGAGGATTTGGTAAAAAAATTTGTGTATTGAGGGGAAGGGTGAAAGAAGGGATGAGAATTGGTCACAGGGGCTGCTCAGCAGTTGATAAGGAGGTGGTTGAGACTGCCCACTGGACTTGAAGACTTATATATGTGTGTGTATATTCTTATATGTGATAGAGGTGGAAAGCTTGGGAACAAGGAAATGACCAAGAGGCTGACTCTTGAGGATGGCTGGGCAGGCAAAGCAGGAAGATAAGCAAGAAGTTGACAGGGTATCGGGACTAGCTGGGTGAGGCATCTGGTCTGGGAAGTGAAGGGGACCCATGGTGGAGTGAGCCTGGCTGCAGCATGACAGCTGTGCTAGCAGCAGTTACCAGTACAGGCCTTCCAGATGTTCTCTGCACTGGGGTGGTAGAGTCTCCTGGGCCTGAATGTTTCCTCATATTCCACATACGTTTTTCCTTTGCCCAGTTCATCCCATTTGGTAGAATAAAATAGGCTGCTAGTGCTGTGCAAGTTAAAACTTTGTAAGCATTGCAAATTTCTACCTAGTGTGATCAACGCTGACACAAGCTAATAAAAGTATTTATGTCCACATTATAGTAAAAAGGCAATAATACTGAAAATTGTGTTGAATTGTAGCGCACGTGTAAATGGTCTGATGCAGTTGGAGAGGCAAACTATAGCATTTCTTTCTGATTTTTACCTTTGAAGCAGTTGAAGTTAGAATTCCAGCATGGAAAATAAACAAGGTTGCTTATTCAGGGCCAACAAGTACTGCAAGGTCTATCTGTATTAACACAACATCCAAGCTCGTCCAAAATGAACATTTTAGTAAAAGCAATTTTAGTTAAAACTTCTCTGTTTTCACACTGAAGTAATTTAATTCATACTCTGAACCTAATGTACTGTGATTACTACTGAGGAAGCTATTGAATTTCCAGGACACTTATAACTAAAATACTTATGCTATGAAAAAAAAAGCATTTACACAATCCAATTGTGTAAATTTGGGTGGTGTCTTCTGACTGCCAAGCCTCAAAGCTTTAGTGCTGGTTTGAAGTCTAGATGCCTGCAGCTTCTGAGGAGGCTAAACAGAAGAATCATTCTATCCCTTCCTTTGCCATAAGGCATGCGTTGAAGGTGTCTGTAAAAAGCATCTTTAATATTGTTTGTGATGCTAAAGGTGAGTGATGGTGTCTGCCCTCCCAACAGGGTGCTGGTTACTTTATCTTTCTGTATCTCAGCCAAGCAGTGGTAGCTTCAGTTGTGAGTAACTTCTTTAGCTGCTTGAACTGTATTGCTAGTCATTCTGAAAACACACTGGTGCTTTGTTCATTCCAGCCTTAGAGTGCCTCATGGTCCCAAATGGTTCTGATAAAACTGTATCAGTTTGAGTTTCTGTGACTGGTATGCGTTCCCTCTGTGGACCAGTAACACCTGCAAACTGGACACATTTCAGCAAATAACTCTCAGAATAAATTGCCTGCAGTTTGTTCTCCTTCATCGTAGGAAAATTAACTTTGGCTGTGGTGAGGTAAATGTTAGCTTGAAATAAACTTTGCCTTGTTTCTTTCTTAATGGCAGTTCTCATTTGCATAAATAATATTTCAACAGAACAGGTTGAAACCATGGAAGAGGGGGAAAGTATCAACAGCACTGTGTACTCTTGGATCTTTCTGGAAAACAAACGATAGTCCAGTTCTTTTTGCATGCCTGTATAAGGCAGATGTTTTCTCTGACTTAAGAAACGAATTAGACTTTATGAAAAAATATTTGCCATCATTTTTTTTAAATGTTAGCTATACTCTTTTCTCATTGTATGCACGAGCACAGGTTGCTGTTGCAACAAGTTATTTCCCTTTACCTGCCTCCTGTTGTATGTGCTATTAAAGTAGAGAACCTGCATGTTAAACTCCTGTTAAAAATAATTTCTGATAAAAACATACTGTTTAACAGCTCAAGTTTTCTTGACTACAGTCCTTTAATTGGATTGCTGATTAAAACTGGCACTGCCTCAGCTATTTTATGTGCTTTATTGACAACTCGCAATACATCAAATCACTTGTGGCTTAAAGACTGGGACTTCTGAAAGGAGGTGAAGATGTAAGGCTGTATGTATTCAAATTATTATTTTTTTTTTTTAATCTGTTCCTTCCCTAAGTGCTTCTGTTGGTTCCAGATAAAGATTGAAAGATGCCTGCCTGCATCCCTGGTAGAACAAAGTGATTGCGTCTTGTAGCTTAATTGAGCTGCTTCAGACATTAGCATCTGACATTTTGGCAGAGCTGATGTTTTCTAGTAGCAGCTGCTTAAATCTATCATTATTGCCAAAGCAGTGGATACTGCAGACTGTGTTCATTACAACCACCCCTCTCGTTCTTATAAATAATCCATCTATAGTTAACTTGCTTTGGTGCAAAAGCCACAGTCAAATAAGGCAAAGTGAAATCATGGAATCTAAGATGCCTTTAACTTGATACTGTGAAATGGAGGATCAAATATGTATTGGGCTTCAAGTCAGCACAGTCATTACCTTGATTAAAAAATAACTTCAAGCAAAATTACTGAAAGACCTGCTTGCAAATACCTAAGTCTTGGGGACTTTGTTCTTGCCATCTTTTATTTAGCTTGTGGGTGGCACTTCATGGGGTAAATACTGGTGGCACAGTACAGCATGTTACCACTTCTCCTAGGGCTATTCCAAGGAGAGACAGTACATCACTGCAGCGTTGTTTATTGTAGCTTCTCAAAGAGTTTTCTGAAACTTGTAAATCGAGTTTTTTATTTGCTTTGCAATTATGTAGTCAGTGGTGCAACTTGAGTTAGAATTGGGTTGTTCTGGGTCTTTGAGACTTGGATTCTTTTTTTTTTTTTTTTTTTTTAAATGACCATGATGTTTGCACTGGGTAATCCTCAGAAAAAAAGAAGTCCTTTGTTCTTGCTATTCCTCCTTTTGATTCTGGCCTCGGGTTAATTTAACTCGGGCTTAGGTGGTAGTTTATATTGGCAAGGGGTGTGGGAATGCAGTGGGATCTCTGCTGAAACTGCAGCCGCCTGTGTTCCTTCCTCCCCTGGTTTGGATGGGGGAGCTGCTGAAATGAGTAAGAGCTAGAAGGGGGCAGAGGGAGATTCCAGCATATGCTTGCCTTCCCCCCAGCAAATCACAAATCTACCAGTCATGCACGAACCGGAGTTCCCCGCTCTGTGTGTGTGTGTGTGAAATAAGAGGGTCACGATTTCACTGTACCTGCAACAGCTGTAGTGTGGAAATCAAGCTATGGAAGAGAAGAAAAGGAACTGGAGGAGTGTGAGGGGACAGACTTAATAGCAAGACAGAGACAAACAGCTTTTTGTCAGGTGATGGTTACCACTGTGTTCATCTGCTTTGGGAATCGCCGTACAGATGTGAGCCCCTGGTCTTCAGAGTCCAGTTGTGCTTTTGGAGCTAGCACCAGCCATCTCTTGCCTTCCTCTGGCTCTATGTTTGGGTGTTCTAAACCTTCAGCAAAACCTGACTCTGAAGCCTTGGCAAGTGTGAAGGAGATAACTGGCAGGCTCACTCTGAGATGATATAAATGCTATTTTTTTCTGAATAATTAAGGAGATAAAATTGAGTGAACTGTCAGATTTATTCTTTACTAACCTGTATTAATAAAGAACACTTTAAAGTATCATTTATAATCTATAACCTTAAAAAAGAAAAAAAACAAACAACAAAACACAGAAAATAATCCACAGCACATTTCAGCTCATTATTCATGCACATTCTCCTCTGTTGGGTTCCTTCTGTACCTACAGCCCAAGAGCTGTAGGGTGGCACCATGGGCTGGGAGCACTGCTGGTGGCCATAGAAATCAATCCTCTGATGGAAGTGCCAGTGCAACATTGCCATTTGCTTTCTGCTTGGCTTGCTTTCTGTCACAGGCAGTAGTTGGAGTTGTCTGGAACAATAAATTACAAAACCTTAATGTTGCTTCTTTGTTCCACTTAATTTCCTTTGGCGCTAATCAGACTTTTAAGAGTGGAAGGAGCAAGCCTGGGTGCAGATACACCATGGAAAGTAAAGAGAAGTAGAACTAAGAGCTGTTTGAGGGCTCAACCCTACGTTACAGGTTATATTTTTTTTTTTTTCCCAAAACAATCTCAAAAGCTTCAGTTGAAGAGGTACAGTTCCTTTGAGGAGAAAATCATCTTTAGATTCTAAACAAATAAAAAAAAAAATGTACATCTCAACTGCAGTTAATGATTACAGCCTATGAGAGGTGATAGCCATTTGACCAACATTTCCCTTGAGATGAGATTAGCACGGGAAGCTGGCGTCGAAGTGAGACGAGGCTGCTCTCTAAGTACAGTAAAGCAGCCTTTGTTAAGGGTTTAAGGCTGGATTTTATGCTGTACCTGTTATTTTAATGATTGATTGCAGCAGATTAAAAATAGGTTTGTAGTCTGCTGATTCTCTTAGAAGCCCTTGGGGCTTCCGTGGTTTGGGTTTGTCTTGTTTTTATTAAAGAGGTATCTGCTGCTGAAAACAGACTTGCTCATTGTAGTGCAAAAACTTGGATTTCCAAACGCACGTTTATGGCCAAACCCACCTCTTAATACAGAAGGCCAGCATCAAGTGGAATTAAATCCTGTGTAAATAGGTAGTTCTGGAGAAATCCAATGGCATTGCACCTGGATTTTATTGTAACATTAGAGAGGAAGCATTAAGGAGGTGTCAGGAGATGTGTGGGGAGAGGACACGAAGCATGGTGCAGGATACTTCTAATGGTCCCTGGATCCTTGTTGAGGGAACAAACATATCCCCAGTAAACTGATGATTTTAGCAACACAAAATGACCTTTAGATCCTTGGTGCCAATGTAGCTGTTCAAAAGGGCTTCTGATCGTTGTGGTGTAGGGGCTGGAGGCATCACAATAGGAAGACTGGATCAAATGCAGGATCTCCTTTCTAAGGTGTGAGCGGTTTAACGTGTGTCTGGTTGAAGATGCCATCTGGTGGTACCCGTTTGGTATGTCCGGGTAATTCCCGTTGTACCTGCCACTAATACCATATGTTCTTTAATGTGCAAGAGAGAAAGAAGAACCATTATGCTAAGGTCAGAACACAAAGGTCTCTGTCGTTGCTGTAGGCAGAGGCTGGAAGGCTACCGTGGTGTGGGACAGAAGGCTGGCATAAGCGATGAATGCCCGTCAGCCTTCTCTTCTGAGGTCTGATTTTCTAAATAACCATTTGGGAAAAACTTCAGATTATCTTACTTGGGGATGCAGTGAAAAATGAACTGGATTTGTGCTGGGCTGAGATGGCAGATCATCATCGCTCACTCAACTGCCACCTTTGCTTGGTTCGGATTTTTATGGCAGAAGAAAATGCACTTCAGTGGCTCAAGCAAAAATTCTGAGTTTTTACCTTAGCTGATCAGACTTCATGTTGTGTCTGTTCTAAAACCTCAAGGGCTGTATTTTATTTTTTCAATCTGTAAGAATATCAGGAATATGAATACCATCTTTCCCAGTTTCTGTGAACCCTTTTTTCTTTGAGAAGAGCTTTTAAAGGTCTAATATTAATTGAATGGGAAAAGGTTAAAGCTTTATAGCAAGAGTAGTTATTCACTGTGCTATTGAAGCTAAATTACTCACTTGAGCTGGTTTAAACAAAAGCAAAGCATTAGTCTGCCAGAAGACACCTATCTTCTCTTCTGAAGGTTCTTTTACTCTTCTTTTATCACATGCTTTCCCCAGGCATCAGTGACTTGCTCTCCAAAATAAAGGATGGGGTTTTTTTCAGCATAAAGTTTCCTTCAGTAATAAAGCAAAATGTTATTTTTATGTTCTTCCTACATTAAGCCCTTTCCTTAAAACCACAGAATAATTTAGGTTGACCAGTATCTTTGGAAGTCACATGGCCCTGGCCCTTGTTCAAAGCAAGGCCAGCTTCAAAGGTAGTGCAGGGCTAAATTCTGCCACTTTTCCTCAACTAATCCATCTTCTTCCTTCCAACTTGCACACATTCCTCCTTCCCTCTTAACACCATGTTTCTGAATGGACCTCCTACTGTTCCAGTGGTGTGCTGAGGCAGGGAGGTTAACTCCTCTCAAAAGCAGTCATTCTTCAAGCACCAAGACATCCCTCCTAATGTCTGCCCCTGTTTTATCAGTTAGCCACATGGCTTGTTTTACTCCAGGAACTCCAGTGACTCACCTGAGCTCAGACTGTTTCATGCTAAGCCTCTGAAACATGTCTTTGACTTTTCACAGGAAGAGGACCGTATGCAGTACCTGCCCCCCCCCCCCCCCCCCCCCCGTTCTCTCCTTCCTTATTCTTTTTCTTAGCGATCGTATCTCTGG
>JANHGN010025692.1:0-19395 GCA_024605025.1 Megaceryle maxima | reverse complement strand
ATATATACTTTCAAATGGAAGGGGAAAGTTAATATTAAAAGACAAAGTAAATTGCATTGTTTTTATTTACTCTTGTATTTTTTGGCACTAGGTATCCAGTGAAGGAGTAGTGTGTTGTCAGCAGAAAAGGAGAGCAGCCTGAACATCTTAAGTTACTAATATTTGGCACCTGGGACATGGCTGAGAGGGCCAGATAACTGGAGAGGGCACTCTGCAAATTGAGCACACGGGTAGTAGTGCTGGCAGCCAAAGCTCTATCCCATCACTTAAGAATATTGAGTGTGCTGGGAGGAGGAGGCTGGGCTGGGAGAACAGGAGACTGTTGGGAATGTCCATCTGTTCTTCCTGCTGATGCGGTTCCATGCCTGTGATTTCTTGGCTGGAGAGACTTGAGTAAATAATAAATAAATTAAAAAAGCTTCTGTGACTAATAACTACTTGTGCCAGAAGAGGATGCTATCAATTTGGGATTAAAAAAAAAAAAAAAAAAATCATTCAACATCCATGAGAAACGATTTTTGCTTTTTCCTATTAAGATCTTTTTGCACTTTGCTATCTTACTCAGACCAGTAATTGCATGTTCTGGATCTGCTAATGCACTTGTTCTTACAGCTACTCTTCCCGTGTGGAAAATGCTATGCTATTAACAGAGCCTCCTGCTGAGGATATAAACCCTGCTATTGCCTGTTGGAGAACTGGATTCCAGGGAGCTGATTTGAAAGAGATGTGGATTCATTTCTGCAAAAGCATGCTGTGCTTTTTTATTGTAGCACCATGTGTCCGTCATGGACCAGAAAGATGCAGGGTTGTCATAGCTGGACAGGTAGTCAGCTTTCTGCAACCCATGAAGTAGGATGTATGGAGTAAATTGCAGTTCTGGCAGCTAATTTGGTAAGTGAGTTTGGTAAGATGGAAAACAGAAGACAAATTCCATTAAGCTTGCTTACCTTTAATGAGAAGTAATTGCTTTTAATGAAGAGTAATAACAAGATGGACACTGATATTTCTGTGGCTTTTTCATTAGTTTTGTAAGGTTTCCAAAGGCATTGCTTGTCTCTAGACTCTGAAAGGTAATGAAAACAGGTTAAAGTTGTTTTCTCCCTCTCTGACTCTCAGCATCATAAGGTCATGGAGCATTTTTTTCTTTTCACTTGCATTAGGGGAGAAGAAATGTTTTCTTCAGTACTTTTCTTGTCACTTATGGTGGCCTGCTTAGTCATCTGTTTGGAGTCATGAGACAACGTGCTGTCTTTTGTGACCTTTTCTTGAATCTTCTGCCTTTCATTCTGGAAAGCCAGCATATCCTACCCAGCCCTCTTTACGGGTCCATCCAGAAGCGATTTGTAGTGTGAAGACCTGGATTAAGTCTTAGAAGTGAACAAGGAATCACTGGAATTTTTTTTTTATGCTTCTGGGGATTTATAGTTGGGGAAATATTCCTCACCTGATGATAACATTTTATTTCCAGATCATCTTTCTGTTTTATGTAGGAGAATTTAGTTTAGTATCGAACAATTTGTGTTTTGTGAAAGTCTTTATGTTTTGGCGTGATCCTGATGATGGAGAGATGTCAGTATCTGTTGTATCAGGTGATTTAATAAATTTTCTTTCCTGAGGAGTAAGTAAGGAATACTCTTGAAGAATAAACTTGGCTGCAGCATACCTTACAGTGATTTCACTTGTAGGTAAGTGCAGAGAGATTAATGCCTCCAGAAACATGTGGAGGCATTTAATTATCAGAACCATTTCTTATTATTATTTCATTTGTTGTAAGGAAAATAGCAAGGGGAAAAAAAAAAAAAAGGTGAAAACCCTCCTGGGAAACCAAAAGCTTTTAAGATGTGTTTTGTGGTTGATGTTTCATGCTTGTTAACTTCAGTATTTGGTTTCAGAACCCTTTGAATAGAGATGCTAATGGGATTCTTCTCCATCTCGCAGAACGTGTGATAAGGGATTTTTGTGAGAGCATTATGAACGTACCTTCCCATAACACTGCCCAGATTTCCACAGAGCTGGTGTTACTGGGGTGATCCTTCATAAGGCAGAGGGGAATGATTCTTCTCCAGTCATTGCTTACATGTTTGGTACTTGGCAGTTTGCTTACAGCCAGCTCTGGACCATGTGCTTAAACTTGTGTTTGTTCTTTAAAAGTCAAAGTATGGGTAGGAATGAAAGCAAAGCATCCTCCCCTCTTTGTTTGCCTTTTTTTTTTTTTTTTTCTCCTTTTTTGCAGTGATCTGCTACAGAGAAACCAGATCTCCCTTGCTAAACAGATTAGCATGGACACCAGCATTAGCTTGAGTGCAGAGCCTGGAGCCTCACGTGGGCTAATTACCTTGTTTCTCAGGGAGTTACCCTATTCTTGCAGGTCAATTGCTCTTGATCTGCTATGGCTTGGATGTCCAAGCATGGACTAGACTAGAGCATCTGAAAGTGGAGCTGAGGCCTTCATGAGGAGGCTTTCATCTTAACTCTAACAGGACCCCTGAATCATACCAGATCAGAGTCCAAGCAGCTGCTCATGATAGGTACAGTACAAAAACTGGAGGACTCTAGCAGAGTTTAAAGGCTTTGAGAGATGATTAAACTTTGATGTTTTGCAGCTTCATAAGCATATTTTTGTGTTGCGAAGCTGCTATTTCCCACTTTGTTTTCCTGATGGATTTCAAATGGAAACAATGACCTGCTTCTCTTTGTTTTGTTTTTATTTTTGTTGAAGTAGTGATAGGAAGAAAGGGTGAGGGAGATTTTATTTTTCTTTAATCTGGGCTGCAATATCTGTGTATGGCTCGTGCTTACGGGTAGCATTAGACTGATGACTACAAGAGGACAGATTTTCTGTAAAAAGTGTATTGAATTAAGCATGAAACTTGATTCCAGCTTTGAATATACACGGGTTTTGTTTACTCATTCCTTTCAGAATGGCAGATATCTTTCTGACTTACATCATTTGAAAAATAAGGCATGGTAATGGATTATTAGATGACGACTGTTGTCTCAGAATTCTCTTCAGGAATGTATTTTATTTTTTCACATCTGCACTTCATTTATTCTTGGCCTGTCACTTAAATATGGACCTGTTCCTGCCTTGAGACTGAGAATCCATTCTGGATGTCCCAGTTTTATGATGCAGTCTGAGCTTCAGGATAAGCTGAAGTCGTGCTCCCTCCCTTCCCTCCTGCTGTAGCTCTGCCATCTTTGTCCTGAAGTATGAAAAACAGGGTGAAGTGAAACACAAGGGAAAAGGCAGAATAAAAGTAGGAATTAAGACGGTTGTAAAGCACATATTTAGGTCAATTTTAAGTGTGCCTGTACTTTATTTCAGAAGTGTATTGATACTTTTGCACGATGGTATTTTTTTTTTTCCTTGGTGTTACGCTTCCTATAATTTCTCACTAAGTCTGAATCAGCCCCACTGAACCCCTCACTGTCTCCATTCCTGAACAGTTAGGTCAGTAAAAGGCAACCAGACTGTGATTATATCAGTATATTTTCCCTTCGTTTGTATTAAGCAGCCAATTTCCTCCTGTAGTGATTTCCTAAGTAGCAGAAGGAAATCTTTTTTTGCGTGTGTTATTTAATGGGTATTTCATGGGGGATACACACAGCCTTGGAAGAAAAGTATAGTCTATTTTTTTTTTCACTCCAGAATGCAGAAAATAGCCATTCTGTGTGCAGAATCATCACTGTGACAGAAGTTTAAGGGAGAGGTGATGTGGCATCCTTCAGCTCAGAAGGTTCTCCTTGTGCTTTTCTCTCACCCCTTACACCATTTCTCTGGTTTCAGGAATATATTCTTCAAGCAATTTCAAAATGTGAATTTTTGTTTTCTACAGGTTTACTGAAATAAATGTGTTTTAAAAACCCAGATACACTGTTGTATGAAACAGCTGTTTGTTACAAATGCTAACAAAATGACTTCGTGCTGGTTAGCAACTCAAACTGCATCAGCCAGTAATGAATATTAAAATACTGTACATAAGAATGATGAAAACCCTTAGTGAGGCTACAGGGAATAGAAATGGCCTTTTACATTACCCAATAAACTCTTTCAATGTTGCAATTTACAACAGAGGAATATTTCCTAATTTCCCAGCAAACTAAAGTAGCAAAAGAGACTGGTGCTGATTCTTCTATTAAATTTTTGATTCAACAGAGTTTTGCAGCCTACCACTTGCTTGGTCACTAATTGAGTTTTAAATGCTGTAGTCTGTTTCCTGCTGTAATAATGATTTATATCTTTCTAGTTAATGAGCCTAGATCATAAGAACATCCATGTTCATGGGCTGCCTTGAAAAGCACAGCAGTTCTGCAGTCCACTAAAGTTGTTTTACATGATGGCTCTTTACCTAGAACTTAAAAGGAGCTTCCTAGAAAGACTGTTCTTGTAGGTGGCAAAAAAAAACCCTATAAGATAGAGACAGAACCTCAATCTGAAAAAGTATTTTTGGCTCATCAGGTATGGAATAATCTCCAAATTGTTATTCTGAATGAACTACAGAAGGAAGGTGGGGTTAGTCCAGTTCTTAATAACTATACCTCCTAATGCCTCTTCAGGCATGTGAGACTCGAGATGCTTCACATCATCTTCTGTGCCTGAAAGGACACCATAATTAAAGAATGGCAAGCGAAATAACATTTACTAAGTGAGTAGCAAACCCACTCAGTCAACAAGCAGTTGTTTATTTGGGGATTTTTTCTCTTTTGCCATTATTTCTGGAGGTGGTTTGGTTTTTTTCCTGAAGAGAGACAATAGTCTGTAAGAGAGATCTATGTGAGTCAGCTTAAGTGGATAAAGATTTTATTGTGAAGGGATTGCTGAATGGCCATAAGTTGCTTGGGTATCAACTGCCTACCAATTTCTTTAAATGTGAAAATGATGTTTAGCTGAGATAATTTTATATAAGATAGCTCTTTATATTCACTCACGTACAACAAGGCAGCCAAGGAATATAGTGAATGTTAAGAATCATTTATCCAGTGCAAATCACCTGATCCTTCTTATTTTCCCATGCTACTGATGGCCTGCCAAGAATGTGCAATTCAAACGGTCGGTTTTTAGCAGAGATGTTAGTACCTCTGGTAGAACCTTGTAACGGGTTTTCCAGGGCGGGGGTGGGGGGGGAACAAGTGAAAACTGCCTTCTTGACTTTTGCAAGACTTGCTCTGCTGTGGAAGTCTATTGTGGCTTTGTTCTTTTGATTTCCTTATTGCTGCTGTTTGTTTGTTGAGGGTAAATCGACAAGAGGGCTCAGAGAAAGTCCCTGCTGAAGCTGTTTCTTGCTCAGCTTGCAGGGGACAGCTCAGACTCTGCATTGGAGGGAGGATCTTCTAGACCTTGGGACCCTTTGTAGCTGTGTTCTTCCTTTGTCAGTCCCTGATGAAATAGATGACAGTGATGTTGTCCATGGCGAGTTTCTAATCTTTAAGTCCCGTAAGAGAAACGGTCAAAACAGCTTTAGCATTTTAGATATCTTTTAGATTTTCTATTTTATGTGGTCCAGTTACAGTAAGCCTTTTAAATAAGATTTTAATCAAAGCTGAACAAGTGTTTGAAATGAACCAAGATGACTTTTTTCTTGTATTAAGTTCTTAAAATAGTCTTTTAGACTTTAATAATTCTTAAACCATGTACTAACATTTATGAAAGGTGACACTGTCTGTTCTTCTTAGCAGCAGCTGTAGAGATTATTTTCATCTTTTTCATCTTTTGTAGTCTTGATAAGATGCTATTCCAGAAAACGTATACTTATCCTCCAGATCACTGCTTGCATACCTAACTGGCTTTTTGTTATATAGCTTTTTACTTTATTTGATACCAGAACAGAAATATTTCCTAGCTCTACATGCATTCTTTTAAGAGAATTCATATTTTTTGATTGTATTTTAGAATTGTGTGTTGTCCAAGACTGCATGAAAAAGGAGAAAAATGGGTTGAAAGCCCATTAATTTTCACTTCTGTTTTCTCATAGCTGGTTTCTCAGCTGCACTTCCTGTGATGCTTAGATATCCCTGCTTCTCTCGGACACCAAAAAGACAAACCCACAACTACTTTCTTTTGTGGGTGATGATCTTCTGCAAACTGATTACCTTACTTGTATGTTTTCTGTAGATAAGATCCTATCTGCACTGACTCATATTTTTAGTCCTCATGATGTGTCTTGGTTTTTTTAGAAGAAGATTCTGTTGATCTGATATCATGGGTTAGTGCTGGGCTGGCCTCTAAACCTCTAACAGCTGCTCTCTGTTAACCCCCCTGCAGCCCCAAAGGGGAAGAGAAAGGGAATAAGGGAGAGAGACTGTGGATTGGATGAGAAAACTGAAACAGCTTTAATAAAAATAGCAATAATAAAATGAAATATGCATAAATACATAAAATCAATATTGAACTCAACCCCCCTGATGGCAATTCCATCACCATCACCACTGGTGCTGTGGAGGAGGCACTGGGGAAGTCCCAGACTGGACTCAGCAGACGGGAGCCACATTCAGGAGCTGGATTGTGGAACTGGATTCAGGAACACACGGCTCAGGATTGAAGGCAGAATGGACAGAGTCCTCCTCTGACAGTGGCCACTGAAGAAGAGAGCTTGACTCTCCTGATCCCTCAGCTTTATACTGAATATGGTGTACCTGGGATAGCCAGTTCAGGGTCACCTGTCCTGGCCACTCTTCCCCACTGGCCTTTTACTTTCTGCACCCCCAGCATGGCACCCAAGATTTAGCAGTGACCTTGGTTTCTATAGGAGCAAGTAAAAGCAAGAGCCTTTCTGTCAGGAACTCTCACCATGGAGCGTTACCCCTGCCAGAAGCAGACACTGCCTGTGAAAATCCACCACTAACTTCAGCCAGGGCAGTCGGTTAGAAGAGACCGAGCTGGAAAGTGCAATCACTGAACAGAATTAGTTCTGTTCTGATTCTAACAAGGATGTTTGGCTTTTTTTTGGTCTTTTTGGTCATGTGCTTTCCAGCTTTCTGTCAGGCTGTTTACTGTAGGTAGACCATTGTCAGCTGAAGGTCTTTCGTGAATTCTCTCTACAGTGCTCAGTAACATAAATAGTTCAATTTGAAATGTTTATACACACAAAAAAATAATACCCATTTTTCAGTGAAAATATACAACTTCTAGAGTACATGAAAACTCTTGGGTATAATGCATACATGTGTATGATTGAAGAGGGGGGTTTTTTATTACTTGGACAGATAAAAGAGGCTAAAAAAAGACTGCCAAGCATTTTCTACAGTTCCAGTTAAGCACGGGCAAGCTTTAACAAACATATGAATACATTAGAATTTTATTATTTCTACATGCCTGAAAGGTTTTTGCCTTGTAATCACTTCAAATAACTGTGCTATTGCAATCCAGAGGGAGTAGCCAGCAGCCTGAAAAGTCAGTGAAGTGCAAATAGTGTCTTTTTTTTTTTTTTTTTTCCTTTTTCTTTTCACTTGACATTACCAAACCCAGGAGAGAGCTGTTTCCCTTGAACTGCTAGGTTACAGAGAGCCAAATTTGACCAGTCAGTTGTACTAACCAATGGAAGGGAGAAACAGCAGCAGAAATCAGTGTTTCATAAAGGAATTGTACAATGAGGGGAAAAAGGTTTAGTTTCATAAAAATCAAGGCAGCATGTACTGGGCAATAAGATCTCTGTCTTGCTTGCAAGCAAGGAAGAGAGTAGCCAGAAATATGCATAAAAGAAATAATATAAATTCCATCAGGGAGATGTTCCTTCACTGTAGAAGATAGCAGGTCATCTGTTCTCTTGTAAAGGAGCCAGTTAAAGAAAATAAAGGGATTTTGAGATTAATAAAGGAATTAGTGAAATAGTAAATAAAGGAAAGCTTTATGGAGAGAAGGTCTGTGGAACTCAGGTTGGATTTAGGATTTCTCAACAGATGCTGGGGTCCAAAATTTTTGGCTGACACCATGTGAATGGTGGTAGTATCAGCTGTCCCAGAAATAGCTACCACTTTTGACTCTTGAAAACTACTCTTCAATTTTCACCTTTTTTCTTCATTAGAAACAATGTACAATCCAAACATCTGGAAGTATCAGGTGACCTATACTTATAAAACCCACGGTAGATGCAGACAAAAGCAGAGTTTCTTAAGAATGGAGTCACACGTTGGCTTATTTTCCTTACCAACCACAGTGATTTCATGGGCAGAAAATCTGTTAAAATGCTGTGGTTAGTGCATTTGCCCTGAACCCGGGAGAAAGTTGACTCTCTTCTTTGGCATCTGGGTTTGGGAGGCTTGTTTTGGGGTTTTTTTTGTAGTACTTCCCGTGATGATTCAGTGTTAGAGTCAAGGATTTCATTGTTCTAGGGAAGGATTGATTATGGTCAGAGTGACTCCTGCAGTTGCCTTGATAAGGACCTGTGGTTCTGGGCACTCCCTTGTATTTTTGCTTGCCTTTGACCAGAGGTTGCACAGCTTTGTTGGGCAGAAGGTCAGCTTGTCATCAGCCTGCATGGGATGGAACTTCACAGCTTGTAAGAGGTGGTAGAAAGTCACATTTCTCTCTGAAATACACTGTTAATGAGGAGTCCCAAACATCCCACTGATTAAGAACATTCTAGATTGAGAGTTTCAAGCAAAAGAAATACTCCGTAGCTCTGAGCATTTCCAAGTGTTGCCTTTTGCCAAATATTTTTCACCATAAACATTTTCCTGGTCCTTGTTTTCTACAGCTGTGAGCTGAATCCAGAGCTGCAGGAAGCGCATGCTAAAGAAATGGAGAGATGAGAAAAAGAAATGCAAATGGTTTAGTAGCACGAAAAGGTTTGAGGTGGGGTTTTTTGGTTGTGCAGGGCAAAATTAAAGTAAACTACGGCTGACTTTGGAGTTAGTATTTTAGTGGTTGCAGTTGGAAAGAACACTTTCTGGAATGAATTTAACTGATAATGGATTTGATCTTAGCCAAAAGTAGACAATGTTCTTTCTGAAAAATGAGTCATTGTGCAGAGCAAGAGAGTTAAAGGAAAGTTCTGAAAGAAGGGCTAAGCTTCTTCAGTCACAGTATGAACATAGTGTTGTGGTTAAAAAAACCCAAACAAAACACCAGAAAAAACCCCCAAAATTAAACAATAATAAAAAATCACCAGTACCCACCTTGTACGAAATAAAACAGGGAAATGATCTCTTTTAGTGCCCCATTAAAGCATGTTTTTGCTGTATGCTCTGAGAGGATGGTGTTACATACAATATTCAAAGGAATATGTGCATTGTGGTTTAAAATAACAATCTCAGCTCTGGTTATCCCAGTGTATTGTGGGACTACAGCTGGTATTAGCCCAGGAAGGTTCTGAGCAATAAGCATCTCCTAAAATACAGATTGGCCTTTTTGTACTGGAAGCAATAGGCATTTAGCAGTACTCTGCCCCTTAAAGTAATGTCCTTCAAAGCAGGAGTATTTTGCTTGTATCTAGTAGTAGTTCATGCACCAACCTCCCAAGCAGGGTGAGCACGAGGGACCCGTTTCACAAGTGACTTCAGTTATTTAAAAAAGGAAAAAGAAACAGGTCTGGGTTTTCCTTACCTGTCATTTTTGATACTTCTATGACCTCATTATTAAAACTAACAGAAGTAAGAGGTTAGACTTTCTTTATCAACTAGGAGGACTTGAAGTTTAAACAGTTTGTATGGTCCCACTGCTGCCTGTGGTGGTAGTACAGGCAGGTAAATCTGGAGAGCTCAGTAGGTATTTCCTAGTCCTTCTGAGAATAGCCAAAATCTTTGCTTGCAACATGGGTGAAATAATGATTTACTTCTCAAATAGCTTTTTTTTTTCCTTTCTTTTTTTGGTTAATATGAATTCATAAGAAACTTTACTTGTTTTTGCACTAAAGGATGGTGATTGTTTCTTCCAGTGTGTGGCACCATTAACATCCTGGTGATGGGATTTGATCCTTTTATGGTTTGGGTTGGAATTGTTCTCTAAGAAAAAAAAAAAAAAATTGTTTAAGGGAATCAGTTGCTGGTCTCACCTCCTGTATTTTCTCTTAAAAGCACATCCTTATTAATGTTAGTGCTTTAAGAGGAAATGCACCACATTTTCTGATACTTCCTTTATTATATATGCTGCATTTAAATGGATATATATTCTATTTTAAAACAAAATATGATAAGGTCACATAAACATCATTTCCTGTTTATATTATATATGTGTCCAGGATTGTGGTGTTCCATTTTCTTTGAAATGAGGTAATTTGGGAAGTGCTATGGAAGGAGTAATCACATAGCTCACCTCAGAATCAATGAACTCTGTAGCTCTCTGAACTTCCTGCAAAACTTGTCCTTTCAATATAAAAAGCTGATTTGGGAGTTTGATTTCTCTACTTAAAACTTTTTATTAAAATCCTAACTCTGTGAGATTTTATTTCTCATCTGGAGCCTGTGGCTGGGCTAGGGGTTGGATTTCAGGCTGTTTAGAATTGGTTCCATGATTTGATTTACATTTCTATGATCTGTTGGGCTGATTCAAGCATTGGGGGCCTTGACCATCCAAGTGCAAGAAGTAAGGTGGTGGAGATCCCCAGACAGGTACTGAATTCACAAACACTTAAATTCACAAATCAAATTTAACCTAATGAAATGCCAATGAAATCCTGCTTGATTGGGAAGATATCACACATTTATTTCCCTCCTCTTGGAATATTTGTTCTGCAATTATTAAAATTGTGTCTGATAGCTCTATGTTATAAACCTGAAACGTTGTCATATCTGAGGTGACTGATAGACAGCAGAAGAGTGCTATAAGTGCTAATTCAGTATAATAGAAGGTTTTTTCCTTTTTTTTTTTTTTCCCACCTGCTGTTACCTTTGCAAGCTATTTTTTGATGGTGACCTTCTCTTCTTACCTCTGTTTGTGAACAGTCATACTGTTGCCCCCCAGAACAACTTATTGCATACGGTGTGGTTAGGGGCTCTCTGCCAAAAGAATAGTTCTTCCCTGTCCCTCCCCTCCTCTGATTTTGGTTTTGGGTTTTTTCCCCTCCTCAGACAGCTATTGGGAATCCAATTCTCAGTATAGTGGGAGAGACTGGTAAGTTTGCTTGAGGAGAATGGTGCAGGAGCTCGATGAAATTTGTGCACAGGGTGCACACAAATATCCATGGGGATACTGCCAGATGCTTATTGAGAGCCTAGGAGTTTGAGAAATAGTATTTTTGTTTTCTCTTAACATCTGTTTCTGGGAAGTACAGACAGAGTGCTATAGATCCAAAGGTAATGAACAGATGCATTTGTTTGTGTTCAGCAAATGCTCCTTTCCCACTGCAAGAACAACTTGTTGTGTGAAGGAAGGAGGCTGATTTTTGTCATAATGTTTCTGATCCTTAATAAAATATCAAATGGGGAGAGGATGGAGCATAGAGCTGGTCAGTGTTGGCACAGAATGAGGAAACTGTGACAGCAAATGTTATCCTCAGGTGAAAATGGAAAGCATGTTTTGCAAGCCAACATCAGTGTCTGGTTTTTGTGGGCAGGTTCTTAGATGCTAGGCATTCATATACTGAAGCTCGACATGCTAATGCTTGCTACCTATAAAGTCTTGTTGAGTGCTGGGAAGGTAATTGGATTGCAGTCTGTTAGGGTCATACTGCTTTAAAATTCTGCAGTAAGAAGAGCAACCAAGGATACAATCCATCAAGCCCTTGTAAATGCTGAGGGCTTCTTTGGGCTTTACATAACTCTTGCTATATTCGTGTAATACAAGTGCCTTTGTTTTAACTTTCCTGGGTTTGAGATTTGTGCTGCAGAGAGAAATAACTGACTTTGAAGCAACCTGACCCTGAGAGTTGAATTAAATCATCAATGGAAAGAAAAACAAAACAAAACACCAAAACCAAACCTATCCCATTAAATTATGAAGGACGGGCTACAAACTCCTAACAACAAATTGCTGACTTGGGGAAAATATTCTTTAGCAAAAAAACTACTGGAGGTGTCTTCAACCAGATTAGTGAGAAAGATAGAATGCTGAGTAGCTCTAGTAATGAACTGTGTGCTGTAGATGGACAATATTATCGTCCAGTCTGTACGCGAAAACTGTTCCCAGAATAAAACACAACACTGAATGTTACGCTTCTTTTTTTCTACAGAGCTGAGCATATTTGAGCTGCTTCTCTTCAAAAACCCTTTCCTGTTTTGCCTGGTTTCACCTTCCCTAGATTCCCTTTAGAGCATCATGTGTAAAGCCAGGCTGTGCCTGCCTCCTGTGCAGGACCTTCCTTCCTCACGAAAGGGTTCTCTCCTGGTGTGCTGAATTGGATGGAGCAGTATGAGGAGTCTTGTTCCATCTCTGGCTGTCCCTGCCCTCCCGCTGACTGAGCTTGTGACCCTAGGAATTATTAAACTTCCCCAGGCCTTTGGGTTTTTTTACATCTGTAAAACTGAGAATAAGAGAATTTCTCTCTTGCTGTAAATCACCTTGATCTAAGGATATGAGCAGGAAATCCTGACCCACAGACGGATGGAGCACTTCCCTCACAAGTAATCCTTCTGATGGGGTTATTTGTGGAATAAGCATTGCTCCCTGGTACTGAGGGTGCATTAACAGGATGTAGGAATGGTGAATTTGCTTTTCCCTTTGCTACCAGAAGAGGCTCATGGGCAGTGCTGACCTTGGAGGGTGGCAGGGGAAGAGCTGCATGTTGCTTTGATGTGTATGGGAGTGAATGCTTTTTTACTCCCATCCCATTTTGTTTCTCTCCTTGTAACCTGATTCAGCATCTTCAGGTATATATGGTAAGAGCACTTTTTGCTGTTGATAGTGGAAAAATCTGTAACGCATTCCCTAGATCTCTCTCCCCTATCTATTACAACTCTGCTATGTTGCTTTCATCAGGAATTGAATGTTTTCATTTGGCACCTCACTGCTGTGATACTCTCCTAGAAAATTCACCTAGGGTAGGAGCATGGAGGGAAGGGATTTTTCTCTGTGTAGGTTTTACAGTACTTGGTAAAGTGTCAGGAAACCGAGATTCTCAGCCTCTGTTGCTTCTGGTATCCCTTGTATATATGAAGGGGCTCCTCAGAGGGCCAGGCTTATGTACATGGGTGTTAGGGTTTTTTTGAGACACTACAAATAATTTTGTGATAGAAAAAGTAATTTTGTGGAGCTATTTTTAAAAATTTTGTGCTGAAGATATTTTTGTAGCCTTAACATCTCGAAGGGCTTGCTGCCACATGGTTTAGGGTTATTTTTTTCTTGCTTCCTTCTGCAGCAGAGAATATTAACGACTGTTGTCCTGAAGCTCTTTTCTAATGTGATATTTTCCCTTCCCCACTCATTTTCACTCTACCTCTTCAAATCAAGCATCATTAACTTGTTCTAACCTTCAGGGGATGGTGGGAGAAAATGAACTCACAAGGAGTGAGGGTGGCTTGATCTTTACAGATACCAGCATTTCAAGTGCTAGCAGAGCAGAACACAGTGTAGTGTCCTCCTGTGCTGCACAGAAAACAGATTTTCCCGAGATATTTGATGGGTTTTTTGTTTGGTTTGTTATTTTTCTTCATCTCAAAAGAGGAAAGCCAGCAACCAAAGAACACCGTCAGACGTGGCGTTGCTGGTCCATTTGCGGTTTCCTTTGCCTTACCTGTACAGTGGCTAATGGTTTCTGGCTTTCTCTTTGGTGAAGCAGCTTCTTTATGAAAATATGGAATAGCAGGTTTTTTGTTAATGCAGATTCACTCTGGTAGTAGAAACTCATCAATTTGCGTGCAGTGATTGAAGGGAAAGGATAGATGAAAGCCTATTATAATCATGTTAGATAACCAGATGTGAATATGAATGGAATCATGCTTCTGTTGGAAATACAGAGCTGTGGTGTTCAATGCACTTAGTAGAACAACACTCGTATGGAAGCTCCTTGAGTTAGATGTTTCTTAGGATGGTAAGTTACCTAGTGAGCTGTCTAAATGATTCTGACCTTAAGTAATCACATCTTCAAGTTCTTTCACGTATGAATTTGTGGTTGCTGCATCTGAAGCTGATGGAGTGTTATGTATCTGCTCCTCATGCCTGAGAACATTTGGAGATGGGAATATAATCTTGTGATACATGGATTGTAAATTCACTTAAAGCATTAATGGTATTTTACTATCAGAGGGTAACATTACACCAGTTGAGTATATGCATGATAAATGAGAAGCAAGTGTAACACATCCAGGCTGTTGCAGATAGGTTGGTTTTTTTTTTAATTGACAGTGTTTAATGTACTATGAATATAAATTTTGTTCTTAATATCCATCTGGAGTGGATAACCACACAGAATAATCTCTGAAGAGAGTTCTTATGCAGTGAAGAACATTGAGTTATCTGGAGGAAGGTATCTGAAGAGCAGTTTCAGACTTTTTATTTCCACCAATAACCATTGAAATCTAAATCACTGCTCTACAGCTTTGTCTTCTATAAATGAGCTGGCAATACCACTGGTAAGCTTTGGGTTTCCTTCACTTCTAGTACAACTTGAACTTAATTGTTCCTGTTTCACTATTACTTATTCCCTTGATGTAAATCAGCAGGAGATCATTGCAGTGAAGCATTCAGAAATCCAATTTAATTTGTTATAGGATCACAATTTCTAAAATCAATTAATTAAAAAAGAACCCAAAAGTTCTCCCTTCTCTCCCCCCTGTCCAATTTCTAGTTTTGCAACTCATAAAATCCTATTTTACTATATTGGGAAGGTTCTGGTGCTGCAGTGTAAGAGGGTGTACTGGATCAAAGTACCCATCGTGACAAGAAAGAGCAGCTGCTCAGAAGTCCTGGGAACTGGAATCATTCAGAGGGGCCCATGTTTTCCATGAAAACTTCGACAGAGAGAAAATTCTGAAGAGTTCACAAACAACCAGCTTCTTAAACCAGGGATAGAGGAAAAAATGTGAATTTCTAATAGGAGGCACCACTCAGTGTTCTTGCTTTTGATAAAGTTCTCTTGTACAAACCTATCTGCTTTGAGCATTAATCTCACACACCTACAAATGGTGGTTTATGTTCCCTGCCTTCATACTTCAAATCCATAAGTACATTGATCCCAGAGATCTTCATTAAGAATTTAATTTCTTGCTTCACTCTGCTGGGTTTTATTTCATTGTTATTTGATGGAAAAACATCGAATATCTTGTTGAATGCAGTGTTTTATAGCAAGTGCTCCAGTACCAAAAGAGGACCTGCACAAGTATAAAAAAAAAAAAAAGACATTTTGGGCAAAATGAAAAGGCACAGCAGATCAGATGGAAATGTCTGTGTAAGAGTAAATGTGAATATAAAATAAATAGTATGCTTTCCAAATTTTTTTTTTCTGTTACATGAAGCGTAGTAGTGACCTTAAGGAGTGGATGTGGAACTTCTCCTGTGGGCTTTTGGTGGGACAGTGCTGCAGGGTTCTTTGTTAGTGATGGGAAGCTGCAAGAAGAGATGCGAAGGGTACGGCAGAGTCATTGGCTGCTGGATAATTCTGCTTTTATGAATGGAAATACCATGCTGGATCTCTTCTGCCCCCACCTAATGAAAGATAAAGCATTGATCTGTCTGCCTGGGAAGTCTTCCAGTTTTGAGATTCAGAAGAGTTGGAAAAGAAAGGTGGCAGACCTATTGCTTTAGAAGCAGCTGGTGTTGGACTACAAAAGGTGTAGAGCACTGTGTATGTACAAAACTGCCCTTTCATTTAGCTGTAAACAAGGTTATCCATCAGAAGGTGAGTACACAGGCTTTACATAGTGAGGATGTTTTAGGTCTATACATGCAAACCTGTAAACTGTAAGATTCTTAAGCTATTCCAGGCAAAATACTAATTGGATTAACTGTATGTAAGACTGTGGTTATTCAGTAGGAATTCTGGGATGTGACCATAATAAATTAAACCTCAATGTCAGCTCTTAATTTTGAATGTCTTCTCTTCCTCCCACTGTTTTTACCTGTTGATTTGAAGCTTCTCTTTTGGAACTACTGTTAATTGCTTGGCAAGGTTGGGTCTGAGGGCTTTTTAGCTTTTTTTTTTTTTTTTTTTTTTTTCTTCCTGGCTGTGTTTCTGCATCTGTTGTCAAATATAAAAAGAGTAGGCTGCTGCATTCAGACTGCCTGGGATACCCATCGAGTAGCAGTTCTTGAGTCCAGTTCAGATTTTGCAGATCATGGGATTGCACTCTGTTGGACTTGATGATCCCGAGGGTCTTTTTCCAGCCTGAATGATTCTATGGTTCTGTGTAGGGCCCTGCCCTTCTTATCTCTGTCCTCTTCACTGATAAGCTCTGTTTTTTCTCACTTGTGACAAATTCATGGGCATGGAGCTACTTGGAGAAAGCTCTTGAACCTTCTTGGTTTCTTTGTAATGGCCTCAATATATTTACTAGTTCACAATGTCCGTATGACCAAAAAAAAACCCCTGTTCCATTGTGCATTAGTGAAAGAGCAAAAGTTAAATCCATTTAAGAATCTTTCACTCTTGTTCGACTTCAGGCTTTTGCAGTTGGAGCAAATGGGGGTGGGTGATAATTGGTAGAGCTGTACAGTTATATAACTAAAAGCTTTTCTGCTGGAAGTTTGGAGAGCAGATTGCTTGGCCATCAATATGCGACACGTGTTCTTAATCTTCCCACAGTGTCTATGCAGAGGAGTACAGTCAAGCAGTGTGTACCAGCTTGGTAGATTAACATGTTCAAATAGAAAAGCTATCAAAATATCTACTTTGGGGTATTTTTCTTTTTTTTTTTTTTCTTTTTTTTTTTTCCTTTGGTTGGTTGTGTTTTGCTTTGGTTTGGTTTTTTTTGTAGAGGAAGAGGGGTGGTGTTATACCAGTTGAGGCTTTTAATAGTATTTATTTTCATAATTAATGACGTTTTATTCTTACAAATTATGCCTGTTGGTGGCTTTCAATATGAAGCTTGTAATCTAAAACTCAGAGGACTTGGGGGGGGGATTAACTAGGAAAAAAAATTATCCAGTGTAGCACAGTGGTAATAAGAGTACTGTGTGTTATTTTATGGGGAAAATACCCCGTTAGCATCACAGAAGAACGCTCAGCTAGCCAGCACTCGTGGATTTTCACTAATTTCACATAAATATTCATGAAGGCTGTGACTGGGACATCAGTGGGGTTTTTTTTGCTACCTGAGAAAGGGGTTGTTTAGTTGAGAATTGTTTTGTTTTGTTTTCTTGGGTTTTAGTTTTTGGATGGAATGTCAATATTGTATTGATCCTATTGATAGTGAATACATTCAGAGAAAAGTGATGCAACTGAAATAGTCTCATGTGACACTGGACTGAGATGAAAGACAACCTGTGAACAGTTTCCTCCGAGTCTGTTGGACTTGCTGTTAGAGCTGTAACAGGTAGTTCTCTTGTATCCACCTGGAGTTGTGACTTCAGCTTCTCCATGGCATGCAATAAATGTGAGGTTGGTTTGTCTGGGATAGAACAAGAGCTCTGTGTCGACCTGCAGCTAGCAGCTCAAGTGAGAGCACTGCCGAATACAAAAGCCTGAATCATTGTGTCAGAGAGCATCCGAAGGCTTGTGATTTTAGTGTTAGCAGTAAATAAGAACCTGTGCTGCTGTTGCAAGATAAAGGTTATCTTGGATCCTTCGTTTACTTGGCTTCTTCATAACCACCTTTCCAGTTTGCAGATCAGATTTTGAGTCACTGAAGGGAGAGCCAGTCTAAACTGACTTTGCTAACAGTCTGGACTGTTAACGTTTTACTTGGTAAGGATAGTTAATGGCAAGGGTCTGGGCTTGGCCCTAAACTGGAGGGTTCTCCCCCTTCTTTAGGTAGAGGAAACAAAGCAAAGCAAAAGGAAGCAGGTTTTGGCACAGCACTGTTAGTTAAGCTTCAGTGGGGGCTTCCAAAAGCATTGCCTGATGCTTAAAAGCACCCACTGTGGAGTTTTCAATTTCTTGAGACAGCCAAGCCAATCTCTTAACTCTGAGGCACAAAAAGAGACATCCTTACTCAGCTCCAGCTGCACATCACTTGTGGTCTGACATGTTTATTGGGAGCTGCTCTGTCCAGAGAAGCCGCTTGTTAGATTGATTTCATTGCAGTGAGGTGAAACAATCATAATTAAATGAGGTTAAATAAAGCCATGGAGGTTATAGCATGAAAAATCAGTGTCCTCTCCTATAAGACACGCTTTGGGAAAGCAAGCAGGCCATTTTTCTATCCAGAAGTCAGAAGTTTCTCAGTTTAACCAGTAGCATATACAGGCCAGGCACATTTTGCATTTTGTTGGTGTTTGTCTGAGTTCAAGAGTAGGAGAAATAGAGGAGTGATGTCAAAAAAAAAAAGCAAAAACCAAACAAAAAAAAAACTTGTTTGAGCATGTTCTCTTTTTCAGGACAACTTTGGTTTGGTTTACTCCTGCTGCCAGTATTGTGTGGACAGTAGGAGGAATGAACTGATAGCTATGAAAATAAATATTGGTCAGATTTGCTTGATGCCTCTCCTTTAATTAGTTGGTAGCTTTTTTTCATGGACATATATGGATGCATGTCGTGGAAAAACAGCTTCTGCTGATCAGCTGCCAGCTCTCACTGGTTGTTTGACTAGAGGATGATGCACAAAATTGTCATAACACATTTCTTAAGACAGTGATTTCAGAATGTGCGTGCCAAAGATGATCTTCACATGGTAAAGCTGAATATTGCTCTTTTTTCCTCTTCCAGTTTGTGGAGACATCCATGGTCAGTTCTTTGACTTGATGAAACTGTTTGAAGTGGGAGGTTCTCCTGCCAACACACGATATCTGTTCCTGGGGGACTATGTGGACAGAGGGTACTTCAGCATTGAAGTAAGTTTCTTAATTCTTTTTTTGGCTGTGAAACTGCTCGGAGCCTATTGTGTGTATTTAGCATTGTGATTTCACCAGTTCAGGAATGCTGAAGCTCTTTACAGATACCACCTGTGAGCAAATAAAAGTCCACATTAATGTTGTTGTTGGTGTTTTCATAAAGGTTACTTGGTATCCAGCCAAATCCCACTATATCTGTGCTGGAAAGCTGATGGAAAATCAACCTTGGTGCTAACAAGAAGCTATCTGAATCCAGCACAGAGAACAGCCTGCTCTGCAGCTTGAGCAGGCTAAGTAGGATGGATAGACATGAGCTATTAGCAAATAAACCTAACAGAAAAAACTATATCAACAATTTGTAGTGTAGTTTGACTTTCAGGTTTATTTGATTTAAGTGTGAAATTTTATGAAGATGGAAGGACTAGATAGGGGAGGGGAAAAAAGCCAGCAGATAACATACTGTGCTGGAGAGTATGAATGAGTTCTGTGTAGTTATGGCATGCAGGAGTGGGTGTTCTCCTGCTTTTGATGCAGCACTTGAATCCACAGAGGAGTGATGTTCTTGTGCCCTGCTGAGACCTTGTGCAGATTCACAGAAT
>JANHGN010025691.1:70977-82777 GCA_024605025.1 Megaceryle maxima | reverse complement strand
CATCAACAAGAGCTGATAAAAATGGGACACGTCATCAAGGTTCATGTTCCCTCAAGACAACGCAGATGATAACATGGGATTTGGCTGCAAACTGCACATGAATGAATAGAGAACATCTGACTACAGTGAGAAGGAAAGAGTCAAATAGAGTCTTACTGAGTTGTTAAAATATAATAGCAATTTTTACAGAAATGGCAATTTCATTACATTATAATTAGAACAATATTTTCTAATGAAAATTACAAACAGGCAGCACTGACCTTCAGATGAGTTCCATTAACTATCGCTACCTTGCTCTGGTAAAAACTGTCCATTCCTGCAGGACAGTCATAACTGAAAACTGTAAGTGCACATAAATGCAAATAGTGTAAATGCACATAAATGCAAATAATGCTCCATCTGCATGCTGTTCCTTGCAGAAGAAGTCTTACAGACAAGAATATGTTAGCTACACAACAATCAATGTCTATACACTGTTAGTAGCACAGTTTTTCCACATGATCATCTGTCATTACATGATATGTCTGTGTATGCACTAATTAGAGCAATACTTCCCAGAGTATTCTATCTTTTTGTTTGTCTTTTTTTTATTCAAATCTCTGGCTAGCAAGAGAGGTGTTCAGGGTGTGCATGGGGAGCCCTGACACATAGGTCAAATCCATGGAGCAGCTCACCTGGATATTCTATGGGTTCCATGTATTGCCTCTGTGACTCTGATGTGCATGTACATCCACAGCTGTGTAGTTATTCATCTTGAACTGGCTGAAACAATACAAAAAGACAGAGCATAAACCCTTGTAACATTACCTTTGCAACAGCCTGTTGAGACTGTGTATGGCTGGGAAAATAAGAAGTAGGGGACTTCTTACCCTCACTGATACACAGGAGTACAAACTCAAGGAGCCCAGAACTCTCATTCTGTCTGTAATAGACACAAGTACAGTCTCTAGCACATAGTAATACCCCTAAAACTTGGTATTGCCTTCAAGTGGCTTAAACATGCTTAGGACACCATCAAGACAAAGAAGAATAGGGATACTGGAATCTACACTTCACAGTGCCTCACAATTTTACTGGATGCTGAGTGCTCCTTGGAATTATAAGGACATGCAAAAGTCTCATTATTTTTCTCTCACCTCAGTCAATGTTTCTAGTGTCCTTGTGGTAAGAAAAATGTGACAAAACTACCTCCTTATTAATGATTAAAAAATACAGGTAACAGTTAAAAGACAATCAGGATGAATTATTAAGTATCTCAGTCTGGAAACCAGTCTCATGAATTTTATTACATGCCTTATTATCTTTGGAAGAGGATGGGTTTGGATTTTTGTCTGTGTGTGTGTGTGTGTGTGCTTTAGTATGTCTAGATTGTTCCAGCTTTTACAAAATCTTTCTGTTCTCCCTGCCATCAGCGTTAGGGTTTTCACATAGGAGGCCATCAATCAGTGACAAAAGCACTCACTTTTTCATGTGGACTGTGTTAGTAAATTTAACTGAAAGAGTAAATCCAGTAAGGCATGGTCTAAACCACAATTTAAGTGGCATTCCTGAACTGAGTTCAGTGTGGCCTTTCTCAAAACATTTACTACTTAGCACTGTGTGTTTCCTGATGTTATTTGCATTGGAGCAGCATGTGTCAGCCCTGGCAGCTTGGATTTCTGCCCTGTTTTTATTCCTACCTTGTGCAAATGGGTGATTCACCATGTACTTATTTTCCTTGGCAGCCATTTCCAGAAGTGCCACTTGTCTCCAGGAAACACTTGCAAGTGCTGCTGGAAACTTTCTTATTGCTGTTGCCCATTTAAATTTTTTTTTTTTAGTATTTCTAATACTAATATTTAAAAACAGAGAGAGGGAAATACTGAAATAATGACATGCATTCAGAAACAGGTCTTGGTTTTGCATCTTTCTTTGAGACAATTTTTTCTCCAGTTTATTCATTTTCACATTTTTATGTTTTCACATTTTTATGTTTTCACATATTTTCCATGTAAATAGACTTTTTTACAACAGTTTGTTAACTAAAATATATGTCTTTCTAGTTTATTTAATGAAAATCTTAGTACTGTACCATGCAAACAATGCCATTTATATAAGATTTAGTATATATGTAAAGAAAAAGAAAACATACTACATGCTTGTATTTTAATATTCACCTCCTGCCTTTACTGATTAGTTAACTGCCTAAATCAGACTGACATCCTACAAAGATGTTTATGATTGTTTTGAAGGGTTGGTTTATTACTGGATGACTTCTGTAATATAAAAACACTGGTACAGACTCCTAAGCAGAGAGATCCTCCAAGAATTCATTGCTCAATAAACTAAATCTTCCCTGCTGTGCTTTCAACTATTCCATTCCCAGAAAAACAACTGAAACTTAATTTCTCTTCCAAGTTCCCTGAGACCACTAAACTGACACTAAGAAATTTGTCAACCATGAGAAGACATGTAGCATTTTCGTGGTACACTGAGGTCTCACCTTCCTTTGTACATACCTGATGCTTGTCTATGGAAGACATTAGAATGATTATAAAAGGATCTGGAAGTGGAATTAATTTTGCTTTTTTGTTTTTCTGTTTTGTTCAAAGGCAGTTAATACTTTCTGAATGTAGAGTACTGACTGAATGAACATTTAGCCACTGTGTTGAGCTCCATGTCAAAGAAACACAGAAGCATGACTGACAGATTAGTTTATTACATTATCATGTAATTTAAAGGGTTGTTTTGTTTTGTTTTGTTTTGTGGGATTCAGTTCTGAGTGAGAAGGGAATTAAAATAGCACTTCTAAACTAGCTAGTCCCTGAAGCATAACCTCCAAAAAGTACTGTATATTGTAAACTTGTACTTAGCCTAAATAATTTATTAAAATAGTAAATAATTTTTCTTCAGCTTTGATTTTAAAGATCATAAAGATGTAGGAAGCATATACAATATGCATTATTATAGATGTATCTCTAGACATCTATATGTGCATCTGTATATAAATACTTACTTTTGTGTGGTTACATATATTTATTTACTAGTTGCATTTTCATATTCAAGATGATAAGTTTTTGGAAACTTGGGTTACCTTTTTCTTTTGCTTTTATAAATAATTTTTATGTATCATCTCTCTCATACACAGAAGCTATACCTTACATGAATAAAACACACATGCACATAAAATTACCTGTGATTTACTATAGAGATAGTATATGATAATGTCAAGCTTTTCATTTGCTGCTGAACTGCAACTGTGCAACTGCTTTTACAAATAACTGATGTAACAGCCACCTAAATCAGCTGAGTATCTAGTCAGTTTTCTGCAGACAATAGCTTAAAATTACTAGATGAAACACTAACTAGGATTGTGATGTCATTCTGGATTTAACATTCTGCTTTGGAGCCATTTTCTTAAACAAGTGCTAGTCCACTCACACTGCTGCAAAGTAGCCAAAATATCTTGAAAGAGACTGTCAGGTACACCACTGGCCCTCCAAGTTTACTGTACCATCAGTGGGAAAAGATAAGCATTATACAACTATATGTGTAGACAAGTGAACTTGCTGCCTCATCGCTGGTTTCTTGCCCTCTGCTGTTTTTGAGCTCTTTGAGAAAACTGATCAATAACTCACCTGGCATTTGGACTTTAGTTTGTGACCTAGATACTAAATCTATTCCAGAATCTGGCTGCTCTTGTTCAATATAATTTTGCATCATTAACTTGCTACCACCTTATAGCCTTCCTTACTTCCAAATCCAAATATACACTTTTGAGGTCCCTTTTCAGCCTCTATCTTCAGTGCAAAAGCAGCTTTTTTGGTTAAGAAAATAAAATATGCTATTTTCTGACATGGTCAAAGCATGCTTCACATTGTAGTGTAGTTAGAATCTCTGTGTCCAGTAAGTGCAAAAGTCTGCAACTGTAGAGGTAAAAATTCTTCATCAACACTCACACAACTCTGCACACAGTGTAACTTCTAAGTTTTTGATGTGTCGCATTTTGCTGACAGACGTAGGGCAAACACATCTCATTTTAAGACATCTAGATCACTTTTTACTCCTGTTACAAAGAATTTGCACTCAGGGCTCTGTTGGTCCATCTCAATACATATAATAGATAATAAGAAACTAGACAGCTTGAACTGTGCTTTAACCATGAGGGATCATCTAGGTTGTAATGTGATCTTCTGCCATAGCTGTATTTGTGGTGTAGAAAGGATTAGGATAGGAAAATGTGATGAATCTGGAGAAAGACACATGCACCTGTGCATATCTGGCACACAAGGCTTTGTGTTTTTATTTGATTGTTTGCCAATATAAAAGACAGATTTATTAGAGCATCCACATAGTTTTTCTCAAAGAAATATGATGTATCCTCTGGCATTAATAATAATAGTTCTCTCTCCCATACCATTCTCTGTGTATGCGCTATGGCCACTACTCCTCCTTTCCTGCAAACTGAGGTAGTATCAAGTTATCCATCTTTACAACTCTGGGGTACAGGTATTGAATTAGAATGAGGTAGATACAGGTGGCAGCAGCTGCTAAAATATAGGGGGGATTAATTTGGTATTGATTCTACTCTCTCTTTTTGTTTCTCTGTTTTATTCAAGTAGTTTCCTGATGATAAAGTTTCATTGACTTGCAGAAGGATATTTTCTACATTCTTTTTTCCCAGTAAGGACTGTGTAGCCTTCCAGTACCAGAATTTTT
The DNA here is from genome assembly GCA_024605025.1 of Megaceryle maxima. Taxonomy (NCBI): domain Eukaryota; kingdom Metazoa; phylum Chordata; class Aves; order Coraciiformes; family Cerylidae; genus Megaceryle; species Megaceryle maxima. Next base: position 78,079 of record JANHGN010025691.1, on the reverse strand, counting down.
AACCTCATTGGAAAGTCCTGTTAGTGTCTTTTAAAAAATCAAATTGCATAGCATTCTGAAAGAAAGAAAAAAAACAAAAAAGCTCCAACCAAACAAAAAACCCCTCACAAACAACAACAAACAACAAAAAAAAAAAACCAACAAAAAACGCACCCAACAATCAAACAAAACCCCTCATTAATTTAAAATTAACCCTGTCCTTTCAATTAAAAGAAGGTTAAAAAGAGCAAGTTTGATGCAAAGAGAGGTTTATTGTACATCAAATGCAAGCAAAATAAAAAGAACTGGGAGAAGGGCATTCTGATTCTGAAAGTCCTGCTGATGCAAGTGCTTCTGAAAAGAATTGTAGGAAAATCATCTGATATATAAACATGTACCAATAGGACAGGTTGCTCATGGATTGGTAGTGATTATGTATTTTAACAGTTACCTAGAAATCTTGTATTACTGTAAAAGCACTCTTTTTGAACTATCTGCAGACACAGTCCAATCTAAGTGGTCTAATATTGGCTTTGAAAATTAAGAACTAGGTAAGTGACTAGATATTTGTGGAACGGAAGGATATGAAAGAATTTAATTGTCCTCACACAAAATATGTGAAAACAAAATTATTAAGTCTGTAATCTTAGTGCCAGAGATTCAGTCTTGGATTATCAGTTTGACATCTTAGCCAACATGGCACCAACACCTTTCTGCTATCTATCCAACACCCAGGTGCCAAGTGTAATGACTATCAATGTTAAAGATTATTGGTGGATCTAGATACATCTCAGTCAAGAAGTATGACTAGTGCATTCCTTGTAGTTTCAAGAAAAGACATAACTTTAAAGGTAAACTATAAGTAAAAGCTCTCTTCATCTTTTTGATTTTGCATACTAATAAAAATCTTCAAGCTCAAAGAACAGAAAACCTAACAGTTACTCTTATGTGAGGCCTGATGTTGGATCCTGTTACAAAATTCCTTTTAGAGGCATAGAAAACCTGGAGAAAATTGACATCTTATGCTATTTTATCTTAATTAATCGAAAGGGAATACACTTTGTATAAAATGTTTCTGGATGTGGCAAAGTATAGGGGACTGTCATGGAAAAATCCTTAAGCGGGTAAGTACAGGGACCAATGGTAATTGACAACAGAAAGTTTATATTTTCTAAACAAAGCATGTATTTGGATCGCATGGTGTGAAACAACAGCCTGCACTGTCCTGGTTTCACATGATAAGTAACTAATCTTGGTTCAGTGGTGACAGGTGCAGTCCTTCTGGCTTTTACTTGCAGCTCAATCTGAAATGATGGGAGAGTGCTCCTTCATTTGTCACAGCAATTAATATGCTGAATCTCAGCTGCATTCTACTTCCTTATCACTTATTATTTACTAAATTTATTAACTGACTGAGACACAATGGACAGATATCTTTAGTATCTTATTCAGCATCTAGAAGTATCTAGCTTACTTCTCAAAATTGACATTAGTAATATCTGTAAAGCTGTTGCCTAACATCCCATAGAAACTACTTCACTGGCAGTAGGTTATTTGAAAAGTGCTCAAATGCAAAGCTTACATTCTACTTTTTCCATTGTAACTATTAAAAGAAAACAAACAAACAAGAAGTATATTTTACTTTTTTTAACTCCTTTTTTACTTTCAAAAAATTAGAATTTAAGACTGCTTTTGCACTCTTGCTACTGTTTCTGCAGTACTTGCTACTGCCTCTGCTACTGTTTCTGATTATTTCCTGATGTTGTCACTGTTCCTTTGGAAACGGGAGGAAGATTAATAGCAGGTAAAGAGGTCAGCAATGACAGGTATAGTCATAGGTAACTAATTCCTGTTGCTTCCTTTAAGGGGACACTGAAAGATAGAGATGAACAGACAGAAACAGAACAGAAAACTACCACACAGAATCAAGTACTACCTATGCTGAGAACACAGAAGCTAAGGCAACTAACTTTAAGTTGTACCAAGTATACCTTCTTCAGAGAAAATACTTCTAGATGAAAGCAAATTTTCCTTTTTGTTTTGTTTTGTTTTGTTTATTTTTATTCTTTACTCCCACAGTTCAGAGAACATTGCAGCCATTCATGCACTTTGGAACCTGGAAAGATGACAATGCAAGTTCCTTCTCTTTCTGACCCGATGTCTTACCAACCAACCTTCAATCTCATTCTGGATCATACTTGACCCTTCTACAGAATTTTTGACTGAAAACACATCACTTTCTCTAAAGTATCTAAAAGTTCACTGGAAAAAGAAAAATGTCTGGAAAGGAAAAAATCTGTGTTGGCATCCTTGCTTCACAGAGTGTGTATTTTATTCTAAGTGGAGCAACCTCAGCTGTAACTGAAGAGGCCCCTTTCCCTGGCTGTTTCTATACTTGCTCAGAAGCTAAACTAGTATTGCTGGTGCAAAACCTGTGATTTTTGTTAACACCTGATTCTTCTCCTTTACATTTATTTCCTGTGATTCAGTTGTTATCTAAGTAGTGAGTTAATATTCTTGTCTTAAGAAAGTATAGTATAAACAGTGAATGCATAGGTTTCCTAAATACACAGCTTCTCAGCTCTTTCTCCAGCTACTCCTTGTTACTCTGGGATGAAAAGTGTTAAAAATCATCTAAATTCAGAGGTTCTGCTATATATTCAGAAGTTCTACACTTCATATAAGGATGCCAACTTCTGTTCTGTGTTTCCAGGCAGAACAAACCTAGATTAACATGATAGGGTTTCAAGAGGGAATTAATATATTTTAGACATACCCTAACCCTTTTGAATTCTCTCATCACAGATGTAAATTATTATTCAAATCAAGGTCACCATATAACATTTTTTATTAGGTTAAAAAAGAACTTATTTTTCTACAAACATCAAAGGTACCCTAATTTTCCTTCTAGGACATACCAGGTGGGGACTGGCAGGTCTGAGTTCAAACAATTTTTTTTCTTTTCTTCAGTTTAATTACCTTACTTGTTGTAGTCTCCCATCTGAACTCACAGCACTTTTCACTATGAATATCTGTGATCTGCACTTCTAACAACTGAGCAATTAATGAACATTTACATATATAGTATAACTATTGTGGTAGATATCATTTCTGTTCTAGAAGAAACAGAAGGTAAATCAGTCTTAGATTCAAGACTTTCATCCGATTTCCATGTTCTGTCTCCAGTGTTTCCTAAACACCATTTTAAACACATCAGAATTTACATTGCAAATAGTAAGATTGGACTTAATGGGTGCAGTTGTGAAGTTATGTGAATTTGTATGGAAAGAACACATAATAAATTATAGTCTAATATTTAATTTGGAATACAATCTACTGTCCACTGATGACAGAGAAAATTCAGTAATTCCTTCCATCAGACTTCAATGGAAAAATTAAGAGATGGAACATACATCACTCTTGTGATTTTTCCAATGGCTTAAGTCTTTTTATACTCATGGCTTTCTTTATACTTTACAGGTCCGGCTTCAGCTTCTGGCTACTGTTTTTTATTGTACTTCCACCAGCTAGAATAAGATATCACTAATATCTAGTTTCTACCCTGTAATTGAGTTACCAGTCAATATTGTTTCTAACATGCTAAACACACTGAGACTTTAGAGTCCTTCTTTACTACAGTATCTTCTCTGGTAGATAATCTTTTCTGTTTCCTCTCTAACATTTCCAGATCTTCAGTGAAACATCAGACTAGACAGAATATCAAATGTGGTCTCAGAAATGAGAGGCAGTATATCTTTTATGAGCTACCTTTTTCATCTAGGTATCCAAGATTTAAATGTTATTGTAGTCATGTTCAGGCCTCATATTAATCTGCTATAAACTAGATTTTTTTCACAGCAACTATTTTTTAGCTCCAAACTTTATCTCCTGTAGATGCTGCCTGTATTCATTGATAGTATTAAAACACATTCTGGATTAGTTGTCTCCATTTACCTATATAACTGCTTATGGTTGCCCATCCTTATCATTATTAAATATCTTATACTTTTTCTGTCATCTTCAAATTTTAGCAGCAGTAATTTTACATTTACTTTCACATCATTTGTTAAAAGGGTGAGTAGCACTGGCTATTTGTGGAATCCCAGTGATGAATCCATCTTGACAATGATGCTTTATTGACAAATACTTTTTGAAAACCATCTATTAGCCAACTTTTAACCTATTTAATATAAGTTTTATTGATACTGTATACTGGTAGTGTCTCAAACAGAATATCATGTTATATTACCACAAACACTGTTAAAATTTTCCTATTTCATCTCTGTGGTTATCTTTATCGACCAAACTGGAATCTTTTCAAAAGAGTATCATATTTGTTTTACAGACCCTATTTTAAAAAATAGAAGGAAAGGGGAAAACAAACAAACAAACAAAAAAAAACCCAGTCTCGTGTTAACAAGTATGACAGTTCTTCATTCCTTCTTTAATCGAATCACTCTTCAGCTTTTCATGTCACTCCCCATACTGATACCCTGTCATCCCTTAGATATCACAAGAAACAAGCTCACTGGAATGTATCATCTCCCTGTGAAGAAATGAACATAACAAAATTTGGACTTTCAGTTTCAATTAGACTTTAAATAGACTTTAGAAAGCTTGATACCTTGTAAATGTATGTTATATTCCCTAATATTTTCTAGAATACCTTTTTCCACATACCTCACCTCTTCCTCCTACATAAATTAATGTATGAATTTGAATTTCTAGTAGTTACAAACCAAGAGATTGGTTCAGGCACATCACTTTTGCTGTTTTGGGATGTGTCTTAAAAAATAATTACTAAGTCTATAAAGGAAGAACAAACATCAAATGTAAAAGTGTCAAGAATAAATATGCATTTTGTTCTATTTATTATGACTCAAAAAGTTAGTTCTTAAGCATTCGTCTTTGTCCAATGGTAGAAACAAAACAGTTACAATAAAAGAAAAGAGAAATTTTATTTTTACTTGTTATAGCACACTGTCTTTCAGAAGATATGCAGTTTGTTAGTCTGGATACAACTCCGATGATACTTAATCTTGCCCTTGATGTGTTTTCTACTTGTGCAGTCCTTCTGTGGTCACCCTGAAAAATTGCCACAGACCTTCACCATCTTTTCAGAGGACTGAAAAAAGGGAAGGGGATGCATAAGCCATCCTCAGAGATATTTATGCTAAGATGCTGTAGAGAAGGCAGCGGTACTATCAAATACAAGGAGGTGTGAAAATACACTTTAGAAGGTATGAAGTAGAGATTAAAGCTGTATCTGGATGCAGGGAGACCTGTAAATTTAGAGCTGGACAGGATACAGGAAGACTATGGAAGCAAAAAAACCCCAAACATTAATGGAAATGTAAATAATTTCCCCAAGGCAGGGACAAAAATATTATTAATTTTCTTTTGCAAGAAGGGAATAGGGAATTCAGGGAAGGGTAGAGTTTTACTATGCTGATTCCTCATTATCTATCAGAAACACAAAGGAAAAAAGATCCCTAGATTGTGTCAACTCTTACATATCTCTGTGGCTGCTTGGACAATTTTTAAACATTTCAGTCCTTCCCCACAGCATGAACTAACCCCAAAATATTACAGTAAATGAGACTGAAAATGTCATTCATTTTGTGTGCAAAGAAAAGCCCCAGCCACAGAGACAGTAACAATGCTTAGAAATATGAACTCCAAAGATCATGTGAAAGGATATAGATATAAATATCTATATTTCTATTCATCTTGTTACTTCACTTCAGCTTGCTTATTATATTTTCCTTCAGCATTTTTCCAGTAGTCTGTCTTTGCAGAAATCTTTGTTGTAGTAGGTAAATCTGTCCTAAGTCAAGCTTTCATTGCTATGGTATGGAAATAAAAATACTAAATCTGTAGTCTTGTTGCAGTGAATTTGAAATAACAAAGGCAATTAACCAATAGCAAACTTTTACTGATCTGCAGCATGTAATCAAGTTTCTAGTTTCCAAAAGGCAACAACAAAGGTTGCTTTGTGATAGGCTTTTTTTGTGACTTGGGCAGTCTTGCACTTCTAATGCTGAATGTTTATGTAGACAGATAGCTTAAAAATTGGATCAGTAAATCAGTGAAGCAAACTGACTGAAATCAAGACATGAGACTTTAAGTTCTGGATTGATAATTAGCACCAGAGCCCCTTCATCAAACTGTGCCACGTCTCCTTCCTGGAGTCATTCACCCTGGCAGACAAATAGCCTTCCCTATATTAGCACAGAGATCTGTGGAATGAAATTAGGTCCTTAAGTCTTTCAGAAATCAGCTTCACAAATGCCATTTCCCACTCCAAGAGAGCAGGAAGCCGTAGAATGATGACTTTCCTGATGGATGACCAATACAACTGCTTTGCAATGTAAATGAATACTCTTAACACCAGATACAAGTATTCATTTGAGAAAAAGTACTACTATGCTGCAATAATTAACAAGATTACTAACAGTATCATGGCATCACCAAAGCTTTTCAGAATATCTTGTGAAAAGCCAAGTAGGCACAGATAGACAAGTGAGTGGCAAGACATATTTCTAATTTGATAGAATTTTCAGGATATTGTTTAAATTATGAACATTCTAGTTTACCTTGAAACTAAATAAAATTCAGTCTCAGCTTTTTTTTGATGGGAATTGATCAGGTGAAATTAATTAAGGTCAGGTCATAATATTTTAATCAATTTCAAAAAACTGTCTTTAAAATCATGGAGTTTAAACTCTTCTCTGCACATTAAAAATTTTCTATAAGTGAACACCAAAAAGCTTCTCTGAGAATGTGAAAGCCATTCTGAAATAGTTTTAAGTGAACAGTCAATAAAATACTGTTATCACCGTGAACTATTTCAGCTTGATGAATTAATATTTTTGTAAGAAATGTGGAAACTCTTGGATGATTTCCAACCCACTCATGTGCTTGTTATCTCTTATTGCTAAATGAAAAAACTTTACAAAACATCTATCGTTTATTCCGCTCTTTGAAAGAATAAGATATTTTTATATCAATGAATTTATGAAACTATTTGAGAATTCATTTTCCATTGGGTAGGAGAAAAGCCTATGATGTATTTGAGAAATGTTAAATTCATTTTAAGAGATTACACTAAGTGCCTTCAAAT
>JANHGN010025691.1:2483-16679 GCA_024605025.1 Megaceryle maxima | reverse complement strand
ATTAATAAGAATAATAGAAAGAGGAAGAAAGGGAAAATTGATACAGAAGAGTTACAAGAACTCAAATGCTTAGTATGCTGGCAGCATGTTAAGAAAATGACTGATTATTTAAAGTAAATGAACAGAAAATAGGAAAACCAAAGTTCTTTGCTTGATTATGCTTCTCTGTGTCTGAGCTCTTGGCCTGTGTATAATTCTTTTGGAGTCAGGTTCTTAGGCAAATATTGTCATTTTCCATTGAAATCAGACTAGGACTTCTCACAAGGTCAGTCAATCTCAGCTGGGTTGTTACAAACATGTGGGTAAGGGATCATACTAAACACATTTTTATTGTCCCCTAGAAACACCTCCTGGGCTCTTACATCAACAAAATCTTTTTTTTTTCAATCTATAATGTGATGTATAAGGGAATACAAATATAGATTAGAAATATCTCAGTTTAATCAGCCACATCCTTTCTCTTATATTGTTATGTATTGGGGTTTTTTGATGGCTTAATTAGGTTTTAGATTCAGCCCTCCATGCCTTGAAAAGAGCATTTAGGTCTGAGGCTGTTGTCAATGTACTGCATGCCCACAAATGACAGTGGGGAGGGTTGGGACTTCTTTTATTCTACTCTTTAAAAATAAGCATTAAAGGTTGCTGACTCCCCATTGGCTTTACCAACTGGGTAGGACTAAAGAATAAATAATCTCTAGAGTTTTCTTTTTCATCCCATAACCTTCAAAATCCTGGTTGAGTGTACCATGTTTCACAGCACAACAGGACTTCCTCTGAGGTGGCTTACCATTATGTATGACACCTGCACACAGCAAAGGCTGCAGAGCAAATTTGGTTTCAATAACAGCCAAGCTACAACCACTGCATATGTGAGAAAAAAATCAGGATCTACAGTTTTATCCAAAAGCTACTGCATAGATAAACATATCCATGGGCTGGGAGGTGGAGCAACATGTATATAGGGGATTGAATAGTTTTATGCTGGAACTGTAATCTGCTTCTTCTGATATGAACCAATGATTCTGGAAGGTGAATGTCAGGAGTATGGACCCAGGCTCTTCCCAGTGACATCCAATGATAGCACAAGGGGCAATGGGTACAAGCTGGAACATAGGAGGTTCCATGTAAACATAAGGAGAAGTTTTTTCATGGTGAGGGTGACAGACACTGGCACAGGTTGCCCAGGGAGGTTGTGGAGTCTCTTTCTCCGGACATATTCAAAACCCACTTGGATGTATTCCTGTATGACCTGATCTAGGTGATCCTTTTCTGGCAGGCAGGGGTTGATGATCTTTCAGGGTCCCTTCCAAACTCTAACATTCTGTGATTCTGTGATCATTAAAAATATTAGACTCATGAAAGACCTGTTCCTGTCCTGGCTAATCCATTATTGAATAAGTGTTTCAGAGAGTTCTATAGTTATTTTGTATGAGGTCAGAAGATCTTTTATGTTAACAACAATTTTTAATGCTTTCAGTGAGTTAGACAGGGAAAAAATGCATCTCTTGGTGAGCCACAGGAAGCAATGAGAGTTAGGTGGGCCAGGACTGTTTACATAAAATAACTTCTATAAAGACCTGCACCGAAAAGGCTTCTCATCTCCAATGAAGACTGATAGTCTTCATACAGATCCCTGGGTTTTTCTTAACTCTGTTACCTCTTACCCATTCCCAGATATTCAAAATGACAGTGAGTGGTAGAGTTAAACAGGTGGAGCACTCTTTGAAGGGCAAGGTGATTTGAGGATTTTTGTTTTCTCACTCAAACTGAGGTTCTTCAATTACTCTGTTTCCTAAGAGCTCCAGTTCTTGAGTAGCCTAAAAGAAATATCAGAACACATCTCTGTCAGAAGTGTCAAAAAAGGCACTTACCTAAAAATTAAATTTTACCGTCATTTAGCTGTTAGACTTCCAGCAAAATATTTCTCATCCTGTGGCCATTGTATTCAGTACTCTCCAAGATACTCCTTCTACCCAAGAAACACCCTCTTTGCTCAGTTGTGAAAATAAAGTCTATCTTTTACAGGTTTAAAAAACAAGTTCAGTTGCTTCAGTCAAGGACACTGAAGCCATCATTCTCCAAGAATTTTTCCTTGTAAATATTACAAGTATATAGAATTTCTCTTTCATCCAGCTCCAGTGCCATGATTTGATATAATCATTTCACCCTGCCCAGTAAAGGACAATGTTCCAACACAGATTTCAGAGAATTTAAAGCAGCCACACCAAGAAATAAGAACTAGTTAATAAATTCCTGCTACTGCTACTTCCAGCTTCTATGTAGGAAATACTTTCCTTTTAATGACTTTGAATAACAAAACCATGTAACACTAAATTCTGCCCAACTAGAAAAGACAAGAAGAAGGTAAGCTCTAACTATGCCTTCCAGCAGAATAATAGTCTGTGCTTCCTTTGTTTCCAGCATACATACCTATGCATCATGTTTCTAAATCTCTTTATTTAAAAGTTTTTCTTTTGGAGCAAATTTTCAGATATTTCAGGTTCTTCATATATGAAGTAAGGGACTGGGAAGGGGAATATAAGGGTAGGATTTTTTTTAAAATTGTTTAAAAATTACTTAGCTGTCCATAAATTATTCCAGATATAGGGGCAAAACCAATAAGAGAGTTGTTTTTACTGATGTAGAACAGTGAATTGTAAACTATTTTCTTCAGTCACATTAAAGTTATAGGGGAGTGACTGTCTTGAAAACTGATAATTTGTGAGTTATATACTTCACAATGATATGGGGGTTAAGCAGGTTATTTGGACAAGAGATCAAAATTACATATTCTATAAGGAAGAAATTCCTGGTTAAAAAAAAAATAAAAAATGGATCTTAACCTCATTCTGCATTATGTGCAAATTCAAAAGTGTTTGTTAGAAACCAGAAAAATATTCTTTTGTCATGGGAATTACTTTCAATTTAGGAAGTAATGTATCTATTTGGTAATAAATAAATTGCCCTAAAATACCTGTAAATTTGTTAAGTTTAGATTCAATGGAGGTACATGAATTTCAAATAAGATTAAGGAATTCTCTCAATATTTTTGATAATGTGTTCTCAGTGGAGAAGTGTAATCATTGCCTAATAAAAAGTAATACAAGGGAATAAAAACTACATATGAAAGTCTGAATAATATGCTTTTCACAGTAAGCATCTTTAAGATATCCTTCACAGATCATTAGCTTCATGGGATTAGGAATGAGCCTGCATAGATTTAGCAATGAATCCCCTTTCTCAGGATATTGTACAGGTATGAAACCCTTTCCAGGACATCTGGTGACAGGGCAGCACCATTTCCCAGGGGACTTGTTAGAATTAGCCACATCTATTGTCAGGCACAGTTGGTGAAATCTGATATTCAGTTTAGTGCCACAGAAGTCCCCTTAAAGATAGTATAAAAAGTACAGTGACCACACCCAATGATTTACACTCTGAAAGTCTGCCACGTTTCTCACATAATCCCAATATGTGGTTGTCATACCATATAAATGTTTCACTTTTTTCCTTCTGAAACATATTAATATTTATATATGCATTCTGATATCTACTATTATGAAATTAATCATACAAACATCCTTTTTCACAATTCAATTGGAAGTGCAAGCAAGTGGAAGAGAATACTGATATGCTCTTAAGTTATTTCTATGTTTTGGCAGATAACCTAGTAAATATCATTTTTCCACCAGATGTTATATAAAGTTTGGATTACTCCTAACTGCAAATGGAATTTTAAATTTATTATAAGAAATATACTATGCAGTCATCTGGAATACACTTTAATAATGCCTTTTAAAGCAAATAGAACTGTTACATCTGTACATTTTAACTGTTAAAATAATTCATATTAATAGATCCTATGTAAATGGGGGCCAGGGTGGAAGTGGTGGGGCACAAGATATTTATTCAGTGAAGTACTCATTTTTCTGCAGGAAAACTGCTTCTGGCCTGCTGTTGTACACAGATCTCAGTCAAGTGTTTAATACTGTGCTTTTGTCTACTGTCTTCAACAATCCACCACAAATTGATTTTCATAGTCCCCGTATTCTTCCCTGAACTATCATCCAGGTACAGCATATACAACACAAGCCAAAGTAGAGAAACCATTCCCTCACCAGAGGCTAAATCCACTGTACTGAGAGCAGCAACAAAATACAGAAAGGCATGACAAATAATTAAATCCAGCTAAAATTAATCAGGAGCTAAATTAGGCAGAAAGTAATTACCAAATCTGTAATTTGACTAGGACACAGTAGCAGATGTTCCTACTCTTGTATATAGTACCATGGGACCTTTAATTAGCTTAAAATAGCTTCATTTTTGGAATTCACTTCCCATCCTCTTGGTCAATAACACTCTCAGTTTACTGAACAGCAAGGCCCATGTGTTTTCCCCAGCTGCAAGATACTGGGAAAACTCCAGTGCATGATATTAAACATGTATTAGCTTGAATTACTTCATTTTTGCAGAATTAGACTTACAGAAAGGATTTACTGCAGCACAGCTTATGTAAGAGTTATCAAAAAGCCAGGCATCATAATGCTCTTTCTTAAAGCATGTTGATCCTGTATTCATAAAACCATAGCTTTAGATGTCACCCTGGAGTGCACACTTTCTACTATATCCTCCATATCTTCTTGCAGACACAGGGATTCAGAGGAAGATCAGAGACAAAAACACATCAGCTACTAAGTCACTGACCCTCCTTTCTTAAGCATGTTCATTTCTCCAGGGAAAATTCCCATCTGGGTGTTGAACAAGCAAGCAAGTTATTATTTTGTTTTGTCCAACAAGATCTCACACCACAACGATCTAACTTAAAGCCTTGTATCAAACTTCACACCTTGAAATAAAGTGAAATAATATTTGAATGAGGAAGGGTTTTTTTCTCTTATTTACCTGAGTCTCTCTATAAGAAAAACCAACTGGTATTCACTAAATTATATCCCTGTTGCCATGGAAATTGTAGAGATTTTACACCTTGGCATTTTGACTTCATTTCTAGATCGTATAGGCAAAGGAGGTGGAAGAGGACAAGTTGGGCTAAGAGAGTAACACAGTGACTTAAACTTCTCTCATAATTAGACCAAAACATCAAGGATATGGAACACATAGAAAAAAAAAAAAAAAGGCTTTTAATGTAAGTATAAAGTATTAAACAAGTTTTCCTTTATATCTTATGTTTCATAAAATTATTATAAATTGCACCACGTCCCTCCCTTTTTTTTTTTTTTATGATTAAAAGCTTGATAATATTACCTAATGATATTTTCTCTTAATGACATGACATGGAACAGTTATGAAAGCAGGTTAAATCTGTATTTCAATAGAATACTTGGACCTGTTTTATTCCACCTCACTATTAACACTTAAACGCCACATTGTTTTGCAGAATGTGAGTTTACTCATAAGGTGAATATTAGAAAACTAAAAAAATTTCAAATTTGTGATTTATGATTGTATTTAACCATAATACAAGAAAATAACATTGATTATCACAGTAATCTGCAGTTTTACATAATATCAAAACTCAATTTGTTCAAAATCATCACTAGTTATTTAAATTAGCAAATATGTAAATAGTTGCCACATAATCTTTGTAAATTCTTCATTTTAAGTAGATATTGTGTAAGGAAGACAGCAAATTTCTTCTTAAGAAGATTTTTAATCTGCAAAGATTTTTAGTCCTTAAGAAGATTTTTAATGTGCATTCTTAAATTCACATGTGCCACTATCGGAGTTAAAATGAAACTGTGACTATACGCAGGCTGCCAAAATTCCAGGTAGTGGCTAATTTCATCTGGATTACTCTCTAATGCTACACAAGGGCTTTTACACTATGAGTGGTCGAGAGAAATGGGCATTGAGCAGAACCCAGAGAGCTAATCCACTGAAGTTTGTTTCTCACAGTGACTGTTTTCAATAGGGTGAAACTATCTGCTTTTTCGTGGGTGTATATTTCAGTAGTGTTTCCTTGACTGTAGTCTTAATTTGTAAAGTACTGAAAATAAGAAATTTGTGTTATGTTTTTGACTTAAGCCAATTACAAAGGGTAGAATGAGGGAATCTAGGCATATATAGTCAAAATGCAATGCACGATAATACAAAGAGGATTAAGGATGACATATGGAGTTTAAATACTACTTTGAATAATTACTTCAGCTCAGGAGCCACAGTGCACATGGTGATTGGGATGTGTTACTTAAGAATCAATGGCAGTGTATATTCTGAAGCAGAGTATCATGAGCATTCTTAATCAGACTTTGGTATTTTGAATACAAATGCTGTCAAGGTGAGATACATAGCATTGTTCAATATACTGTATGGAAAGAGGAGATATTCAGTAATATTGAAGTAAGCCTGCAGTAGCTCCATGGGAATTATTTTGAGTTATTTATAAAGGGGAAAAAAAGAAACATGTAAGAAACTGTTGCTGAATGTAAAGGGGGACACAAACTGGAGCATCACAGAAACGAGTATGATATCACCTACATTGAAGTCAGCTTTCAGTTGTACACTACATAGGAAACATCCATAAAGGCTGTTCATCTGGTGGAGTTCTGTACCATGTCAAAAAGAATAAAGAGAGTATAGGTCCACTCCCCTACAATAATATTATAAAAAAATGAAATGTGTACTTTGGTTTTATAGTTTGATGCACAGAGATCCACTGATCTTATTGTTACGAAAGGAACCTGAATGAATGTCATCTCTACTAGTCTGGCCCTGCTAGTCCCCATTAGCCACTAGCCACCACACAGGAAAGCACAGTAATTTAGATCAGAAGTGACCTATGGAGGTTGTGCAGTCTAATAAGAATAATAATTAGCAGTTAGAAACAGCAATAGATTAATTTTTTAACCTAGTCTTTGTTGGGCAACTACTGGAAGCAGAAGTTGCTCCAAAATCCTGGAAACAAGAAAATCACCAGGAGTTGTCAGCATAGCTTCACAAAGGGGAAGCCATGCTTGACTGACTTGATAAATTTCTCCAGTAAGGTGACTGGCCTAGTAAATGAGAGGAGAGCGGTAGACTTACTGAAGTCTAGTGAGTATGTCTTTTCACCCTGTCTGCTGTAAGATCCTCATAGACAAGCTGTTTATGTATGAGCTGGTTAAGCAGACAGTGAGTTGAACTGAAAAATGTCTGAATGACCAGGCCCATGAAATGATGAACAGTGGCTCAAAATATTACTCAAAAGGTCACTGGTGGCCAGTAACTAGCTGTGTAACCCAGGAGTAAATACAAGGTTCAGTCCCGTTTAATATCTATGGTAATGATCTGGATGATGGGACCAAGTGTATCCACAGCAAGTTTGAAGATGACACAAAACTGGGAGGAGTAGCTGATACTCCATAAGTTTATGCTGTCAATCAGAGGGACCTTGGCACCATGGAGAAATGGGCTGCCAGGAGCCCTGTGTAGTTTTTGTGGTTTAAGCCCACCCATCCAGCAACAAAGCACCACACAGCCACTCTCTCATGGCTACCCTCTTCCATGGATGGGGAGAAGAAAATACAACAAAAGGCTCAAGGGTCAAGACAAAGGACAGGGAAAGTACAGCCACCAGTAATAGGCAAAAGAAAGATTCAGCTTAGGGAAATGAAATAAATTAAATTTAAACAACAAAACCACCACCAATACACCAATTGAATCAGAGTAGGACAGTGATAGATAAAATCAGATCTTAAAAAAGCCTCCCTCCCCTACCATCACCCCTTCCTGGTGTCAGCTCTGCTCTTGAGTCTCTACCTTCTCTCCCTCGGCAATGCAACAGGGCAGGGAATTGAGGTTGTGGGCAGTCTGTCCCATGCTGTTTCTACCATTCCTTCTTTCAGTGGGAAAAGTCCTCACAGTCCTTCCCTGCTGTAATGTGGCATCCCTCCCATGGGAGATAGTACTCCACAAACTTCTCCAACTAGCTAGAGTCTCTTCCACAGGGTGCAATCCTCCCAGCAATGGGCTTCCTCGGAGTCACAGCCTTCTCTGAGATGAGCCAGCTACTGCAGTGTGGTTTCTTCATGGGCTGCCAGAAAGATTTTGCTCCACCATTGATCTCCATGGGTTGCAGGGTCTCAGCCTGTCATCTCAACACAGGCTGAAGGGGAATGGCTGCTTCAGGGTTCCTCCCCTTCTCCTTCTTCACTGACCTTGATGTCTATGTGATTGTCTCTTTCACATCCCACTCCTCTCCCAAACAAAAGAACTCCTAAAACAAAAGAATCCACCCAAAATATTTTTTTCCCTCTTAAATATGTTATGGAAGAGGTGATGATCATCTTGGCCTTGGCCAGAGCTGGGTCTGACTTGAAGCTGTTGGAGCTTTTAAAATCTTCTTACAGAATCCACTTCAGTAGCTCCCTCCTCTGCTACCAAAACCCCACCAAACACAAACCCAACATAGCAGGTTAACAAGAAGTGCAAAGTCCAGCACCTAGTAAAGAATAACCCCAGCCATTAATATATACTGGGGGCTAACCAGATGGACAGCAGCTTGGCATAAAAGGACCTGGGAGCCATGGTGGACACCAAATGGAATACTAGCCTTTGCTGTAAAAAAAGGTTAATCATATTCTGGGCTGTATTAGCCAAAGTGTTGTCCGCAGGTTAAGAGAGATGGTCATTCCTCACTACTCAACTGTAGTAGTGTCCAGTTTTAGGCTCCTCAGTACACAAGAGAGATAGAGCTACTTAAGAGAGTCCAAGAAATGGCCATAAAGATGATTAAAGAACTGGATGATTTCTGATAGGAGGAAAGGCTAAAAGAGTTGGGACTGTTGAGCCTGAAGAAGAGGAAGTTCAGGGGGAATCTTGTTAATGTATACAAGTACTCAAAAGGAGAATGTGAATTGGACAGAGATAGGCTTTTTTCAGTGTGTCCAGTGACAGGACAACGGGCATAAACTGAAACACAGGAGGTTGCCTCTGAATATCAGTAAGCACTCTGAGAGGGTGATTGAGCATGGGAGCAGGTTGCCCTGAGAGGTTGTCTCCAGTCTTGGAGATATTCAAAAGCCACCTGAACACAGGCATGAGCACCTGACTTTAGGTGAACCTGCTTGAGGCATGTTGGACCAGATGCCCTCCAGAGGTCCCTTCCAACCTGAACTATTCTGGGATTCTGTGTAACCCAGATCTCTCAAGCTTTCCTCATATGTCATGTACACTACTTTAATGCTTGCTCCTCCATTGTAACTGAAAATCATAAAGCATAGCCAAAGAAATTCTATGCTAGAGTATGCAAAATAAGGTTCCCAAATATAAAGGCCCAGCTTATAGATTTTAATACGAAATTAAAAGATTCTGAATGCTCAAACTTCAACTACAACATGAAAATCATATTTCATGGGAAAGAGAGGCTGTCTCAAAATTTGGTTCCTAGATATGTTATCATGCTCTGTTTAGTTTTTTAAGAACTCAGTTTCTAACCTTCCTGTCATGGAGGAATAGTCATGGGGGTTTTTTGTCTACAAAGATATAAATAAAAAATATCCCAAATGATAATAAGTAAATGACCCCCAGTCTTTCAAGGAGTGATTTCCATTTTTTAGAAGCTTGGAGTTTTTGATGACATTCAAAAGTGACAGGGAACTGACAGAAGTAAACTTCTGAGTGGGAATTGAAAGGACCTATCTGTTCCTCTCCTAATAAAGTCTACTAGACTACATCACTAGAGAGCCTGTAAAAATGTCACTACCTCACCACTGTCTTTTTCAATCACAAAAAGCAGAGAATAAACTCAAGTGCAACATAAGCTGCTGTTTATTTGTCTCCTTCAGCAATCATGTAAGGGTTTGGTTTTTTTTTGTAAGGTGCTCTACCTCCTTGATTCTTATTCTATGCACAGGGAAAACTGCAGAAGGACAAGACTTTACAGATCTGAGCATCATAAACTCACATTGGCTTGTTAAATCAGATATATGAAGCAATCCAACAGCAGAAAGTCAGGAGCTGAAATAAATACAATGTAGACTGAGTGCATACATGCCATACCTAAAACCACCTAGTTAAGCTTGCTCTAGTAACCATAAATAAACTTTTGAATGGGCACTTACTGCTGACAGGCAGTTGATGTCATCCTTTAAAAAGGAATATTCTTTTAACAGCAGGAGTTCCTCTGAAAGCAGATTCAAGATAACATCAGAGTCAATGAAATTTTTTTTCAGTATGCTACTACAGCATATCACCAGAAGTACTTTAAAACTTTTGTACAGCTGCAAAAAAGTAGTATCTGTTTATCATATGCTACTATCCAAACTGGAGTAATTAAACTGTCAAGCATTCACACCCATCCATGAATCTTACAATTCATTTATCATTAAAAAGTTACAATGATCCAAAAGCCATTTAATGGAGTTATTTCTTCTTAGATTTGTGGACTTACACTATGTCTTATGAGATGCTCATAGGCAATAAGAACCAAGGATTTCTTTTACATCTTTAGGTCACATCCTTGTTTTTCCATAAAAATATTGTCCAACATGGCTTCCTGAAGTACATAAAAAGTCTGATTCTGGTTCTTACAATTTCTTTCTCCTGCAGTTTTTCCCATAAATTAAGTCAAATAGACAAGAAAATAGTTGTCATTTTGTGAACAATCTTACAGCATGAATCTTAACTGTCTTTGAATATTTTATGATGTGTACAAAACAAGTAAAAACCCAAAGACCTAATCTAGCCTTGATCCTGTAGTCAAGAAATCTGTGAGCATTATTTAATACTGACAAATCAAGCTCTAATTTTCAAAGCATCTGTATGTATGCAGTTACATATATGTAAAAAATCATCACAGTCATAGCCAATTCAAGGACTGTACATATACTGAGAAAAAAAATATATTGTTCATATTGAACAACTTAACTGTCTCTACTTAGTGGAAATGATAAATTTATTTATTTTGCAGATCCCTGGTAGATTTGCCCTCATCTGATTCTTATAAAACTGCTTAAGTTTCTCAAGCTTCTGAAATATCATTTAGATCAATTAGATGAAGTGGAATCAAAAGAAGTGTTCAGTAGCTAAGACAAGATACATTGAATAAATGTACCAGCAGATTACACAACAATAAAATGACAAAATAGACTATTTAATTCTAGACATTAAATCCTTAATGCTCACCTGGATCCTCAGTTTTGGTCCTTAACTCAGAAGCTGATTAGGAGAATATGATAATTCAGGAAATTAAGTAACACATGCAGACTAGATTCACAGCAGGCCTTTTTTCCAATACAGCAACTGCACAGCTGGTCTCCAAGTGCAAGTAGTAGCACAGCACTAGGTCCTCCACTTCAAAATCACTCCCTAGTACATCAGGCATTTCATGCCCTCCAGTCTTGAAAAAAAATTAAAAAAAAACCCTAACAAAAAAAACCAAAAAAAACAAACAAGACCAATGCAAAAAACCACACACAAAAAAAATTCAAACCACAAAAAAACCCAAAGAAAACAACTAAAACCAAACCAAACCAAAAAAAAAACAAACAACGAAAAACAGAATTATTGCACACAATGTATTTTTTTTCAGTCATTTACTCAAGCACATGACAAACTGCTGAAAAAGATGTCTGTTTACAATAATGCCTTTTTACAACTTTTTCCTCTTATTACTGAAAAGATTTAGGTACAATTTATGCTGTTCAAGGTGGCCTCCAGTTAGACCTTGAAAGTTACTTAAAAGTCGTTCAAACTTATTAGTTATAAAACTTATGAGGATAAACAAAAAAGTTAATATAGAAGAGTGGCTGTATGGGTGCTTCTATTAAACTTGAGTTCATGCCAAGTGTGAAGCAGATGTCTAGTTCAAAATGTTCTTTACATAACTAATAAAAATGTGCATCTTCCCCCAAAGAAACAGTCTTTTTCACATTTTATTAAATATTCCCCAATTTACAGGATGTTCTGGTCAACCCCAGAGAATGGAGAATGTTACAAATAATTCTGTGCAGAAATGTTTATATAAACTTCACAGTGGTACACAGATAAAGGCTGTGACAAGTTTTACTACTGTAGAAATATAACTCACTGACCTGAAAACTCTAACAGAACTAAATGCATCAATTTGATATGTCACTTTGCTAATAGCATCAGAATAGCATATAACAATATGGGATGCTGAAGCTAGATGGAAAGGTTTATGTCTTCGGACAGACTCAACTTTGGTCTGGTTTTCTCCAAGAGGCTGATCCTGGTCCTTCAGAGTTATACAAGAAAAGTGCAGAACACTTGTGCTGGATTTTCTCTTCATGCATTTTAAAGTCATCTTATTTGAAGAATGTGTATCAGTCATCATGTATCTGGAATATCAGTATATCCTTATGAAAATTAGAAAAGGGGCAGGATCTATCATTGGTTTAATTTCCCCTGGCTTCCCAAGTACTGGACTGGGAAAGATTATGTTCATTATGACCAACTGTTGGACCTCCTTCACTTCAGAAAGCCCCTTTCTTTTTCAGTTGTATTACTTTGTGTAGAAATCTGTCTTGTTCTAAGGCTGCAGTCCAGAAAACTGCATTTGTTTTCTTACAGAATATTTGTTAGGTGCTTGGGACAAACCATTTACAGTCCTGCACATTTGTTACTTTCCTATTATGTGTAATAATTAGACATAGCAATAAATGACATCCAAAGCTTAACTCTTTCTGTTCTTGATATATATAAATTAAAAGCACTGGAAAAGATCATGTTTGCTTTTCTCTAAATTTGAAGTATGCTTTGGAGGACACCTTATAGAGGATATGGGAAGAGTTCAGTAATCAGTATATACTGAGCTGAGCTGTATTGAACTGAGCTCCAAGTTGCTTAGTTATTCCCAGGAAAAACTGAAGACACTTTAAGTCTTCATCTCTGACACAGGTCTGTGCCCCTAGGAGACCATGGAGTTAGAGCAAATCTGTGTCTCCAAAGAGAAGCTGCAGGCTTAGAGTCTGCTTCTGAAACCCAGGAATGAGACTTCTCACTCTTTTATATCTATGCAGGCACTGTGCTATTTTTTTTATTTACACACCTTGTGAGCAAAAACAGATGGAGAAACACCTAGATCAGGAAAGGCACATGGGCTCATGTGGCAAACGGCTTGGATGAGAGCAATTGTGGGAAGACTAAGAAAAAGTCCAGAGTGCCTGGAAAAAATTAAATTAAAACACTGAGGCAAGTAATTAAATTAGATAACCACAGACTTTAGCAAGAGGACTCAGTTTAGGGGGAAAAACTATTCAGTTACATTTTTTCTTAGACTAAATCCCAAAAAGCAAGTGCTGCTTTACAGCCTCTGGAAAAGAGACAGCAGAGATCATCCAAATTTTCCTCCTGAGAAAGCACAGGTGTCTTCCCTTGACCGTATCCCCAACTAAATACAATATAGAGCTCATTATTAAATGTAATATTTGGACTTCTTAGACACTATCCATGTTTCAGTCACTGGCCTTAAGTTAAAAAAAAAAGATTTTTAAACCCAGAGTACAGTAAGATTTAGACTTCTTTACCATTACTACATAGATACATCTAGAGGTTGAGAAAAAGATTTTCAACATTAGGATCTTACAGAAAGCAATTGGAAGTGGTGTATGAAGGTTGCAAACATGATATTATTGAATCAGTAAAAATATTTCTAGTAATTGGGTTAAGAGTCCTACACTTGTTTTAATAGTTGTTGCATAAGATTAAAGACTGAATAACTCTACACCTATTCATGATACGTTTCTATGGTCTGCATAAAATCCCTTTTAAAATATCGTACTTTGAAAGCTTAGAATCCTTACTTGAAATTACATGAATTCTCTCCTATTCATTCTCTTTTCTCCTATGTAGGGATATTCAGGTTCTATCTAGAACGAGTTCTTAGTGATCTTTGTCATTAACTTTACCAAACATTAATTGTAACATAAATTTATGTATAGAAAGTAGGTTTTTTTTTTCTTTGCCTCATATATCTTCATAAGCATGTGTCTGTGAAGTCAGAAAATGTGATTTCCTTTCATTTTTCCTTCCTTACCTTTAAAAAGTGTGACTGGAAAACAGTAACCATCACAGCAAGCAGTCCTGGCATTACACAAAGAACATAACCAGACAATCTGCAACATTAGGTTTTGCCATATAATATAATCTACTCACAGAACGCTTATCACAGAACTAGGACTTAAGTCTCTGAACTGGTTTTCATGTTTTTTTCAAGGGTTTTTTTTAGGTAAAGGGAGA
>JANHGN010025690.1:0-25513 GCA_024605025.1 Megaceryle maxima | reverse complement strand
GGGGGGGGGGGGGGGGGGGGGGGGGGGGGGGGGGGGGGGGGGGGGGGGGGGGGAGGGGGAGGGGGAAAAGGAGCGGGAAGCGTTTTTTCAAGGAGTTGTGTGCAAGGATGGCCGAGCTCTGGCCGTCCTGAACTCCTGCTGCCCAAGAAACCTGTGGGAGAAACAGTGATCCTGAGGAACAGCACCCGCTTGGGGACTGGACGGGCGACGTCACGGTACAATGGCCAGTGGGACAGGGCTGGAATGAGTGGCGGTGACACACAACGGAGGGACGCGGCGGCTGGCGCGGGGCGCACTGCAGTGAATACATACCGGGATTGAACTGCGGGTTATGCTCATAAATCTAACCGCAATTAGTACGGGTTTCTGGATTAGAGAGGAGATGAAAAGGAAAGCAGAAGGTTAGAGTGCACATGCTGTCGTCCCTCCAAAAAACCCTGGGTTTGGTCAGTTTTAAGGTTAGGTTGGTTTTTTTTTGTTTGTTTGGTTTGGTTTTTTTGTTAACTGGGATGAGCATCAGCCCCTGCAACCTTGGGCAGTCCCTGCTTGGATTTCATCCCTAAAAAAGCAGGAGCAACATGTCCCTGGGGACCACAGCAGGCAGGTCCAAGCAGAGGGGACTGGGATGACCTCACTGCACCGAGTCCATCCCTCTCCCGCAGCCCAATGAGCCAAGCGCAGCGTGCAACTGCAGCCTGCCAGCCTCCTGGGAAGCATGGAAGCTCAATGAGATGGGTTTGAGGCTCACAAAAGGTGGTGGTGCGGGAGCAGGGAGAGCCTTTGGGGAGCTCCTTTTGGATTTAGATAATGTGATTGAGCACAAAAAAGGATGTTCCAGGTCTCCCATGGGGCGACGTCAAGCTGGTCAATGAAAAGTTGATTCAACCCAGTTCAACATGTTCAAATGAAGGTGGAATGTTGATCAGGAGTGTCTGAACTGGAGCAACTGTGTTTCTACAGACCATTCCCACCTCCTTGTGCATTGGTATGACTCCCTGCAATGGTAAGGAGCCACCATGGGGCTGAGGGTCCCTGTCCTGGGGGAGATGGTGTGGGAGGGTGCGAGGAGTTTGGGACGCTGAGGTAAGAGGGAGAAGGTATGGGAGGATTGCTTTGGGGGCAAGCAGAGGACAGGAGGGGACAGAGATGGCTTTGGCATCTCACCATTGATCTGCGGATCAAGGAGAGGCGGCTCTTTGCTTTGTTCTCTGCAAACTCCAGGCTGTTGATGTCCTTGAGACGAGCCTTGTATTTGTTCATCTGCTCGATGATGATTAATTCTACGCAACTAAGGCAGGGAGGGAAACACAAAAGAAGACAAAATGGGAGGAGGAAATTATTTGATTGGAGCTATTTCTGTCTTGCCTGAAGATCTGCCCTGATGGAAAGGTACAGAGGGAGAAAGCTCCTGCTGGAAAACAAAGGGCAGTGAAAATTACCCTAAAAAGGGTGATAACAGGCTGTGGATGGATTGAGGAACTCAGACAAGAGACATAAAAGACCTCCAAGGATCTCACTGGAGAAATTTCCCTGCTTGGAAGAGCAATCAAGGAAATACCAACCTGGGGAAGGCAGGTTGCTTCCAACTTGCAGTAATGCTGCAGTGGGTTTGTTCAGCTGAGTTGCCTGTTCAATACTGTCAGGAGTGAGTTTGTGGTAAAAAAATAATCCTTTCTGCATAATAAAATTAGAGGATATGCTATAGCTAAAGTCTGAGGGAGAAGCTAGAAAGAAATCTTGTTGAAGGATGAGTCCTCCTACCAGCTGGGTCTCAAAGCATGTTATAGGTCTTCTACAATTTTAATACTTACTGGAGGTAAAACCATCTCTTTCAGAAGCCCAGCCCTTCACTTTATCTCCATTATCTATTTTTAAATATAATATTGCTGCAGATCAAATGAGCTTCTTGCTCTCCACAACTTCTTGAAAGGAGGTTGAAGCCCAGTGGGGTCAGTCTCCTCTCCCAAGGAACAATCAACAGGACAAGAGGAAACAGCCTCAAGTTGCACCAGGGGAAGTTTAGGTTGGATGTGAGGAACAATTTCTTCCCTGCAAGGGTTGTCAAGGCCTGGCCCAGGCTGCCCAGGGCACTGGTGGAGTCTCCAACGCTGGAGGGGTTTCCAAGCCATGGAGATGTGGTGCTGAGGGACATGGTTTAGGGACAACCTGGCAGTGCTGGGGTAAAGGCTGGACTTGATGAGCTTAAACCAAGAAGCTCAAGAGAAACCAAGAGACCTTTGGTCTCTTCCAACCAAAATCTATAATTCTATGATTCTAAGCTCACTTTATCAAATAAAAAATACAAAATCAAGCAAGAATAAAGATCTGCTTGTTACAAATGGGATTAACTATGATGCCACATCAGCACAAGCTCCACCCTTCCCTGCTGAGATGTGCCGGGTAGGAACACAAGTTGCTCTGCTCTTGTGGATCCTTCATCACTTAAAAACACTTAAAAAGCCTTGTTCAACAACCTCTTGGAGAATGAGAAAATACAAAACATCTTCATGAAGATGCATTTAATATGTGTTGATAATTTCCATGCTAAAGTTCTCTATTTGACCACACTAAGGGTCATCAAGATGGGAGTGGTGACATGAAAAGAGTTACGGAGCTGGGTCGTCCAGCACCATGTTCTTACGTGGTTGTTTTACTGATGTCCTGAACACTCTGCAGTGGGTCTGTTGTATCAGGGCAGCGGAGGATACAGGGAGCAAAGACGATGGCCAAGGCATTGGCTGACATGCGATTGGTCTCCTCTTGGAGGGCAATTCTAAAAAAATAACAGGGATTAAGAGAGAATTCAGAGGTGAAGGCTCCTCCAGTAAACCACATGGCCATGGATGAATAGAGGAGATGACATTTCTGTGATGCAATCTAGCTCTGCTAGCAAGCATCCTGCTCTGCCCTCATCCTTGCTCTTCTCGACGGAGAAAGACAAACCTGAAGACCTATCAGGTGCTCCCAAGGCAGGCAAACTACTGTTATCCACCTAAAAATCCTGTCCCTGCAGTGGCGAGAAGCACCATGGACCCACAGGCACCATGAGTGACCATAGCACTGTGGAGGTTGCTCATCAATACAAGCATCATTTGGAGAAATAGCTCTGGGGCCACCTCCTGGGAGACATGACAGACCTGAAAGATCTTCCCTTTCCCTTGCCCACCACCTGCTTTCGGTCTTATCCAAGCATCGTCCCCTTACCCATTGCCTGAAGCTGCCCTGGCCCAACGTACCTCACCAGGTGGAAGATGAGACGCTCCAAGGTGCTGAGATGGGTACGGGAGAGCTGGTCAATGACCGAATACACTCCTCTCACTGTCTCCTTCCTCTCCTGGAGGCCTGTGAAGAAAGCACCATCATTTAGAGGTGGCTTCTACTTCTTCCTCCTATTTAAAATGATACCTTCTTAATGACTGCATATAAAAGATGGACCTTCTGGCTAATAGTTTGGGCTGAAATCTTCTGGACCAGGATGCAAGCATGTGCCACCAAAGGTGAGACGAAACTGCCCATGGCTTTGCGTAAAAGCCAAAAAAACAGACTTTTTGAAACCATGTAAATATAATTTGCCAAAATCAGGTGGTAAATAAAATTTCAGCATAAAAAATGGCCACTGTTTCTCTCTGCCAAGAGAAAGGGGATTGTGTAGGAGGCTCCTTACCCATCGCCCTCAGAAACTCCTCATAGAGCTCAAAGGTCATGAGAGGGTTGGGCAGATCTCGGAGCCACTGCTTGAACACGCTGGCGATGACGTGAATGTTGTAGTCGTCTAAATTCACGTTATCTATGTCTGGGTTCGGCAGCAGATTGAGGAAAAAGAAAAAAAGAGGCAACAATCAATATAAAGCTGTTAGCGAAGGACTAGATGACCTTTAAAGGTCCCTTCCAACACAAATCATTCTATGATAAACAACTCCTCTACATGTGGGTTTCTTTTTCCATCCTTTTACCTGTATCAAGTCCTTGCCGCAGCTCCTTGATCTTGTTTGTGGACCCTGATTTTCTGTAAATGCCCTCTGTGTACAGCCCATGCATTTCAATGTAGTTGATGAGCTTCTCCACCAGTACCGGTACTGCTCGCTCCTCGCTGGTCAACCGGGAGAGCTCCACACCAAACTGACGAGATGAGAGCTCAGGGTCATACTGAAGAGGAAAAGGGAGAAAAAAGGGGCTTTAAAATCTGTTTAGGAAGCAATGCTGGTGCAGTGCTTGGATCCAACTTCTCTTCAGGCTTCTTCAACTGATTCAGGTGAGGTGCCTGAGGACTGGAGGAAAGCCAGTGTCACTCCAGTCTTCAAAAAGGGCAAGAAGGAAGACCCTGGTAATTACAGACCAGTCAGCCTCACCTTCATCTCTGGAAAGGTCATGGAGAATCTCATTCTGGAGGTCCTATCTCAGCACATGGAAGAAAAGAGGGTTATCAAGAGTAGCCAGCATGGATTTACTAAAGGGAAATCAGGTCTGACTAATCTGATAGCCTTCTATGAAGGTGTGACTGAATGGGTAGATACAGGGAGAGCAGTGGATATTGTCTACCTTGACTTCAGCAAGGCTTTTGATACTGTCTCCCATAACATCCTTGTAGGTAACCTCAAGGAGTGTGGGTTAGAAGAGTGGACAGTGAAATGGGTTGAGAACTGGCTAAACAATTGAGCTCAGAGGGTTGTGATGAGTGGTGCAGAGTCCAGCTGGTGACCTATAACTAGCAGTGTTCCCCAGGAGTTAGTTCTGGGTCCGGTCTTATTCAACATCTTCATCAATGACCTGGATGAAGGGACAGAGTGTACACTCAGTAAGTTTGCTGATGATACAGAACTGGGAGGAGTGGCTGATACACCGGAAGGCTCTGCTGCCACCCAGCGAGATCTGAAGAGGCTGGAGAGCTGGGCAAAGGCAAACCTAATGAAGTTCAACAAGGACTAAGTGTAGAGTCCTACACCTGGGGAGGAAGAACACCACACACCAGTACAGGTTAGGGGTAGACCCACTGGAAAGCAGCTCCATGGAGAAGGACCTTGGCGTCTTGGTGGACAATAAGTTATCCATGGAACAGAAATGTGACCTTGTGGCCAAGAAGGCCAATGGCATAAAGAAGAGTGTGGCCAGCCGGTTGAGGGAGGTTCTCCTCCCCCTCTACTCTGCGCTAGTGAGACCACATCTGGAGTATTGTGTTCAGTTTTGGTCTCCCCATTTCAAGAGAGACAGTGAAATACTAGAGTCCAACGGAGAGCTAGGAAGATGATAAAGGGACTCGAACATCTGTCTTATGAGGTGAGAGACCTGAGGCTCTATAGCCTGGAAAAGAGAAGACTGAGAGGGGATCTTATTCATGTTTACAAATATCTGAAGGGTGGGTGTCAGGTAGAAGGGGCCAGGCTCTTGTCAGTGGTGCCCTGTGATATGACGAGAGGTAATGGTCACAAGCTGAAATACAGGAAGTTCCACTTCAACATAAGGAAAAACTTCATTACTGTAAGAATGACTGTCCTGGTTTGAGTGAAAACAGAAATAATTCTGTTCAGTGATTTTACTTTTCAGTTCAGTACTTGTAACTCACTGCACTTTCTGAAGTTAGCAGCCTGTTTGCACAGACAGTGCCTGCTGCTGGCAGTGATAACACCCCATGGTTAGAGTTACTACCATGGGTTGGTGTGCAGACCAAGGCCACTGCTGGATCTTGTGTAGCACGTTGGGGGGTGCAGAAAGTGAAAGGCTGCACCTGCAGGGAGAAGCAGACAGGATAGGTGACCCCAAACTGACCAACGAGAGATTCCAGCCCATATACGTCACATTGGGTATAAAGCAGAGGGATCTGGAGGGTCTAGAGGGCTTCTTTTTCCTGGGCTCTTATCCCCACTTGGACTGCTTCCTCAGAGCATCCAAGGAGGACTCTGTCCGTTCTGCCTTCGATCCCAATCGGTGCGTTCCTGAATCTGGTACCAGAATCCAGCTCTTGAACACAGCTCCCATCTGCTGCGGGGCCCAGGCTGGGACCCCTGGTGCCTGCTCTACAACATCAGTGGTGACAGTGATGTAACTACCATCAGGGGGGTTGGGTTCTATACTGGTTTTGTATAGATTTGTACATATTCTATTTTTAAAATTTTATTATTATTTTCATTAAAGCTGTTCTAGTTTCCTTTACTAATCAGGAGTCTCTCTCCCTTATTCCTTTTCTCTTCCCCTTTGGGGAGGGAGGGGGAGTTAACAGAGAGTGTCTGTTAGTCTAAGGGGCCACCCTGTCCACCCAGAGAGGTGTGGAGCCTCCTTCTCCGGAGACTTTCAAGACCTGCCTGGATCTGTTCCTGCGTGTTCTGCCCTGGGTGTTCCTGTGCTGGCAGTGGGTTTGGACTTGATGATCTCCAGAGGTCCCTTCGAACCCCTACCATTCTATAATTCTGTGATTCTCTATGATTCAAGTGATGTGCAAGTCAGTCAGGCATTTAACTCAATTGCCTGGCCCCAGGAAAAGCAATGTGAGATGGCAACCCAGTCATCAGCAAGACAATGGTGACCACGACCCAGCTCACAGATCCCCTTATAACCACACCTGCATATTTGTTTTTCCCATTCAATGCCATGCTTGCATCAATCCTGTCCAATTTATGAGATTATGTGGGAAAGATGCCCATGATATTTCATGATCTAGGGGTCAAAAAGCCCACCCCGGGAACATCTGGTCTCTGCCACCAGTTGAAATTCATCACCTGCTCTTCAACCAAGCTTTATGGCTGCTAAAACCATCAAAAATGTAATGTCACAAAATGCATGTACTACTAAAATAAAGTATCTCTGAGATGAAGACCAAGTGTGGGTGAAAGCAATTCTAGGGCCATCGAGAGAGTTGAGCTTGGTGTTGCTCAAGTTCACCACAGATCTGGAGAAACAGATGCAGTTTGATACAAGGCCAACAGTTACAAAATCAACCACTGCCAGAAAATAAAGAAAACCCAAGAAGGAAGGTTCCAAGCATCTCTGAGCTTCTCTGAAATAAAAATAACCCAAGATCCCATTAAACTTCCCAGATTTAGCGCAAAAACTCACACGAGGCATTCCCAGCTCTTGCAGAAATACTGTCAGAAAGGTAAAAAGTGCGGCAAAAATATACATTCAAAGCACAAATATATTCAAATATATATATATATATCTATCTTCAAAAACATTATAACAAGTTCCATGCCTGCAGATGTTTGTTTATATGAGCTTGGGCTTGAAACCTGGAAGGTATTTAATGAAAGAAAAAAAAAAGACATTTACCTTTTTGGAGCACTTGGTTGTGGTTTTAAGACAGCACTTCTTGTGACACGCATATTTACATACTGCAAACCAAGTAAAATAGGAATTAATAATCCCCCAAAAAAAACAGATGGAT
This sequence comes from Megaceryle maxima, assembly GCA_024605025.1. NCBI lineage: Eukaryota > Metazoa > Chordata > Aves > Coraciiformes > Cerylidae > Megaceryle > Megaceryle maxima. The sequence continues at coordinate 18,138 of JANHGN010025690.1, read as the reverse complement.
GGAGAAATATGAATTAATGGGAATTAAGTAGCTCCTCTCAGGATGAGCAGGTCAAAAGCACATTGACTTTGCAGTTCCCAGGGGCCAAGTCTGTATTAGATCCACTCAAATCAAATAAAAAAAAAAAAAAGCCTTTCATTTTAAAGGTCCCATACTTAAGTCTCTGAAACATTAAAAAAACCCTGATAGATCAACTCGGAAAATAATCCACAAATCACTCTGTGCTATCAGACATGGACATCTCAAAATAGCACCTACTTTGTATTCTTCCTGCACTGGACATCAGCCTGAAATACCCCAGGGTTGATACTTTCAACCTAATCAAAGAAATGTTGCAAAACCCAAAGCAATGGATCAACCTTTCCCATCGGGTCTCCTCCATTTTCCTGATCTCCTCCAAAATTCATGTTCCTGGAGGTCAAACAGGCCAAACCATGGTCAGAAGATTGACAAACATCCTATAGGCTGAAGGCACGGGGCATGTTTGCCATACTCTACTGTCCTTCTTACCATGACACTTCTGGGTTTGACCTTATGGGATGACCACATGACCTTTTTGGGACAACAACATGACATATAATGCAAGGCTCCCATGCATAAAACATTGTACCGTGAAGATAGGAAGGAATGCTGGGATGGACTTACTATTTGATTTCAGAAACCCTTAAGGTCTGTCTCAAAAGGTGAAAAAAAACCAAACTATTTGAGAGTAGGGTTGTAGGAAATAGCAGCAAACACCTTTCAAAATCCCAAAACCTCATCACTGTCACTGAAGTCGATGAGAAAAGATCAAAAAGAGGGTGCTTACATTTACAAACAGATGCCCTGTCCATTATCCAGATCAAGGAGGAACAATATTCACAGTATGTGGGGATGCTGTACTGGGTCGCCTTAAAAATGTGACCGTTGTGCTCTTCCACCTGTGACGATAAAGGTTGGGTGGTGAGAAAGAGGAGAAGGGTGCTTACTCTGCTGCAAAATGGGGAGATGGACACGGTCAACTCTCCAAGTTTTAGATGTTATTTGCTTTTATTCTTTACTTTTTTTTTTTTTTTCAGTCCAATAACTCCATAGGCCACCCAAACAGACATCCAACCTGCATGGGAAGGGAACTGTCATGCAGGCAGGTTAGAAACTGTGGTCAACTGAAGTTGGCTGGTCATCTTCTCCATGTTAAGAAGGTCTTCTATGCATCCGTGACCCCTTTTCTCTCTGCACCTGCATCCTTCCTAGTACTATCATATCCTTTACGAAAAAGGAGATGTCATCTCCTACATCTTGCATATTAAAGATGTAAAACACAATGCTAGAAGCTTATGCAGAAAGACAGTTTCTGGTTTGCTCTCAATTCTTCTCTAACAACTACTGACATTATGTTTTCTGCTCTGACTGACATGGGCCCTGTTTTCAGAGCACAATCTACAGCCATCCTTGATTGAGCAAATCAAATCCACCTCATCCATCCTCCCAGCATGTCCTTTCAAGGCTGCATCACGGTGTGATGCTGAGACTTCAGCACAGGATGTCTCATGAGCAGGTCTCTTCTTGCTCATCATTCTGGCCACAAGGACATGGCTTTTTTAACATGTGAGCACAGAGCACTCAACTCACCACATCGGCTTCCTTTTTCCTTCTCTTCTTTCGTTCCGTTTTTGGCACCTGGTATGAGAAAGCAGAAAGCCAGATCATCAGGTTTGTGAAATGAATACAAGCTCTGTCTGCTCTAAAAACTATACCTAGATCCTGAGGACAGACATTGCCTATGTACCCTTCTCCTTCAATCCAACCAATGAAGTATGTGGTCACTAGGGAAGAGGTCAAGAGATTATGAAAGCTTTTATCTCTTTCACTTTCCCTCAAAGATTGAAAATAAACCCCAAAACTAAAAAAAAGAAGCACCAGGAGTTGCCCTTCCAACCATCTACAGATGGTTGCAACTTTGTACTGGAGACAATACCTACACATAGGCCCATTTCAGCCCAGAGGCAAACTGGGGTTTGCTGAGCCCAGAGAAACACAATGAGTGAATCAAGCCTTGAGTGCTGTCTTATGTTGTCCACCTCATCTTAAAGCAGAGGAGAAGACAACAGAGGTTCCCATGTGTCTGCAGAGAGACCAACCCCATGGAAAGACAGCTCCCAAATCTTCAAGGGGTTTAGAAAAAGTAGCAACTACCTTCACCACAGTGTAGTCCAGAGGTTTGTACTCTATCATATATTCATCTAGGAAGACTTTGAAGGTATTGACCCAGACTTTAACCGGAGACTCGCTCCAATCCCTCTGCTCAAGCCGCATGGTCTTCTCCAGAATCTGCTCAAATAAGGCGTAGAGATCCTTATAGCGGATGCTCTTCCCATCATCCATCTTTTAAGGAAACAGAAGCAAAAAGAAAAGCGATTTTCAGACCCCTGATTGCCTTTTTTGCTCTGGACAATTATTTCAGCCCAACAGGCTTCCAATCACCTGTGGAAAGTCCAACTATGATTAAAATAAAGAAAAAAGGATCATCTAATAGAGACTTGAGGGACATAGTTTAGTGGTGACCTGGCAGTGCTGAGTTAATGGTTGGACTCCATGATCTTAAAGGTCTCGTCTAACCAAAATGATTCTATGATCTCATTTCTACTGAAGGTGGAAGTTCTTGCTTGACATCCGGCCACTTACCGCCAGTGCCGAGGAGTAAAAGCTGAAGATGTTTTGTCGGAATTCCTTCAGCGCTTTCTTGAACACAACATCCACCAGTGTGTCCTTCTTGCTGTCCTCGTTATCAAGTTCATTCATCTGGGAAACAAAAGGGGTTTATGGACCCATACCATGTTTGCTGTGTCAGAGCACCCCATGAGATGAAGCAACACTGCTCCACCACAGGCAGACCATGTTAATAATGACTACAAGGAGGTTTCTTCTGTGTACAAACTAGAAAGAGGAGCATGTCCCCACAGCCTTTTACTCCTGCTCTCTTAGGCCACCCATTTCTGATGCCACCAGGGGCATCCCAAAGCCATGGAAGCACTGAAGCTTTACACATGAATTATTAGTATTGCTACCTCTGCCCCCAGGATAATTTTGGCTTTGTTGTCTTCATCTGCTCCTCTAGCTCTCTGATGATGTAGCTGGAGAAGTGAGGACAGGAGTTACCTTTTTCAGGAGAAACTCATCCATGCTCTTCAAGTCACTAGCACTGGTTATGATCTGCAGTGAGTCATTCTGCCACTGTACAGGCTCCAAAGCCACGTTGCTGATCTTGACACTGCGTTTGCGTTTCACTTTGGGAGAGGGCTCCTTGTTCTCCTTAAACTCCCGCCGGTAGATACCAGACAGCTCAGGACTCCGTGGAGGGGTCAGGTGGTGAGGACCCAACTCTATGGGGGATAATTAAAAAGGGGGAAAGAGACCACAGAATCACAGACTGGTTTGGGTTGGAAGGAACCTTAAAGATCATCTAGTTCCAACCCCTCTGCCATGGGCAGGGACATCTGCAACTAGAGCACATTGCTCAAAGCCCCATCCAACCTGGTCTTGAACACATCCAGTGATGGAGCATCCACAGCTTCTCTATGCAACCTGTTGTAGTGTCTCACCACCCTCGGAGTGAAGAACTTCTTCCTAATTTCTAATCTAAATCTCCGCTCTCACAATTTGAAGCCATTACCCCTTGTCCTGTCACTACAAGCCCTTGTAAACAGTCCCTCCCTAGCTTTCTTGTAGACCCTCTTCAGGTATTGGAAGGCTGCAATAAGGTCTTCCCAGAGAATGGAAAAGAGCAGATGAAAACTAATTTTGCCACTAAACCAGGGAGATTGGCATTGGAATAAACCTGCAGAGGAGAAAAGCCCCACATGGTACTCACAGGGAGATTAAATGTCATTTCCCCTTTGGTTACTTCCTCTGCCAAGAGAGGACTCATTTGCCCATGTCCAGATGGCTGCTGGGAGGATTAGTGACATGGAATTCCTTGAGATCCGTTTTGGATCCCAGCCTCTAACCTACTTGCCACCATTTCTGGTTGATGTTTTCCATGAATCCAAGAGACGTGAACCAGCATGGACATTGTGCAGTGTCCCAACCCATTTTATCATGGAAATCTCATCTAGATCACACCATTGTACATTATACTTCCAAACCCTGTAGATAAGCCAACCCTTCTTTGTTATGCATCTTTACCCAAGCCCCAGTATTGAGCTATGGTTTGCTGTAGCTTAAAGCCAGATTTACACCATCTCTCCCCTCTACCATCGGTGACCACAATTTTTTTGCTCCTCACAACACTGACCACCCCACTGCTTACCTTCACCAAGCTGCAAGCCAGAAATCACCTCCCTGCTGGGGGCTTCTTGCTCTGCGTACAGCTCCAGCAGCTCAGATTGGGTAGCAAGCTTCTCCCGTGAGGTTTTCTTCTCGCCTTGCTTCCCCTTCACCCAGAACCTCATCTTGGCTCGCTGAGGCCTGGAAATAAGTTGTGGAAAGAGGAAACCCTTTAACTAGGAAAAAATGTCCTTCTACCCAAAACTACCCCAAATCTCCTGGATCTTTCACGATGTTTGAGGAGGAGTTAAAGCCACACAACTTCTACCAGGGAAATCAGGCTAGTTGTCCTCAGGAAAGAAACTCAAGTTTCAGACATGCAATTGGGTGGTGTGGGATGGGACTTTTGGCCCATGTAGTCAAAACTTCATCATGACGTGAGCAGGACACCTCTTCTAACTGTGCATGTCCAAGGCCAAACAGGTAAGGTGGGATGAGTAACTCATGTGCTACCTTTGGCTGGTGGAGCTCCAAAGGAACTGGGGTGATTTAGCAAGGTGATGGAGAGCAAGAAGGACACCAGAGGGACTCATCTCCAATCTCCAGCCATGTTTCCTACCTCCCATCCGGAGTCGGGCTCTTCTGTGTGACTGCCAGCTTCCCGATCTCCCCCTGAGACATGGTTTTGTGTAGTTTCACTTGGCCTTCCCCAGCGGTGAATCGCTGCACCGTCTGTAATGATTCCAAGCACAAAGTGCTTCAAAATGAGACAGCTCTTGGCATGCCAAATGAATTCAGTTTTTTTCCCTAGCAAAATGTACATGTTTCATCTGTTACATCTTTGTTTCTGTCTACAGGTGAAAACTTAGAGTCCTGTTGAGCTATAACTAGAGAAATATTTTAATGACTCCTAAAAAAGAAAGGCATTTCCCTTGCTCCAACTCTACATTGAGGTCCAACCTTCCTTCTCCTTGAGCAATCAACAATGAAAATCAAAATGCACCAAGTCATGGGTCCTCATCACTCAGCCTGCACAACTGCTCCATCACCTTGGTTGAGCAACCCAGCTCTCCACTTCAGAAGAGATGGCCATGACAAAGTGATTTGTGGTATTCGTTCAACCACATGGATCTGTCCCAGCTGAGCTTCCTTCTCCAACTCTTGTTGAGGTCTTTACAGAAAAGAAGACCAAAGTCTTTGCGCAGAGGACGTGTCAAAATGAACCCTTTAGAAAGAAGAGATTTTGTAGCTTTAATACTTCCATCACCATTTAAAATGCCCTGGGGACATTTTTAAGAGGGAAATGAATATGCCATAGTTAAACCTAATGGGATTCCATGAAATAGGCCAGAAATAGTCTTGCTGTACTTAAAAAAAAAATTGTTCTTTTTTTTTTTTTTCCAACCACAGCTGCGATTTCAGAGTTGGAGAGATTTTGGCACGAGGAATTCAGGGAACCAGGTTGTATGAAAGGACTTGGGAGATGATGGTTAAGTATCTCCTGTAGCTTCTCATCAACGAAATGTCTCAGCTGGACATGCTGTAGTTTTAAGCATTTATTTTTCTTCTATTAAAAATATTTCAAATACAATGATCTAAAATATGGGCTGCAGGGGAGTCACATTGACCATATTTACTCTTCAGTGTATTAATTTTCACCCCTGGACTAGCCAGGAGATGGCAGCACACGAGGCAAAATTGCAACTACGAAAGAAACTGTCTAAACCATCAAAGGGTGTCTTGTTCCTGTCACTCTTACACTTAGGTGATGGTGACACAGAAACTGTATATGTCATGAACTTTTTAGACAAAACTGGAAGGAGGATTTTCTACCATTACTGCTTGCTCTGCCCTAATTCTTGACCTACTATCATTCAGCGGTTTCTCTGCTATCACAGCAACCCCTCCAGCTTTTGAAAGTAAGGACTAAAAGGCATTTTTGGTGCCAGATCCTTTAGTTTGAGGGACTCCTCCAAGAAGCTCCAAAGGGAAAAGTCCTCACCTGGATGGGAAACCTCAGATATCAAGACAAGTCTCCACACCAGAAAATCCCCTGACAGGGAATATCAAAAAGCATCACATATGGGCAAATGCCAATAGCTGGAGATCTGGAGTTGTCCCCTGGGTGAAGAAGCGTCCAAATATTTTGCCTCTGAAAGAGCAACCTGTATTTCACCCACCCATGCTAGCAAGAGAGAACTATGGCCAAGTGACTGGTCCCAGTAGACAGCAGCACTATAGGCTGCACTGAAGAACTTCTTGAAGTGCAATGCTCCCTCTGATGGCTTAAGACAAGAGATCTTTCATTGTTGGCTCTTCAGGCTTGGGATCAGCTGGTGACAGATACTTGGACTGATGTTCATGGCTTTAGTATGGCGGCTGGAGCAAGATGACCACTTTGTTACCCAGGTCCCACTCTCTAAGAGCCTCTGTAGAAAGAGGGTGTATTCAGAGGTATTTCTAGTATAGTTTCTCTAATCAAGGATTTCCATTGATCTGCTGCAGGAGAGCTCTCCAGGCTTAGATGCAAAACAGAAGGGCTATTAATACGTGCTGAACATAGCCAGGAGCTGTTCTTCCCACTTGCACTTGTCTCACAGCAAGGTGGGTTAATTCTCTTCTTGAGACAAAAATCTCAAGCAACCTTTGAAGGCTTGGTCTCATCAGGAAGCCCTTCATCCTTTAAGGCACCTTAGGGTCAACTGTACCTTCATATTATATACTGGTGCACTTGGGTTTCAGCTCTGGCTGAAGATGCTCTTCGTCTTTGCTGCTCTGGGATACCCCAGACTTAGGTCAGGAGCATTGGTTTCTGGTGGACCTCTACTTACCACCTAGTGATACTTATTGTCTTGGCAGTCAGGAAACCCACAGGTTCAGGCCAGTGCAGCTGGTGAGCGATCACATGCTGAACTTCACAAGGTCACGGGTGACCTCTCTTGTTTCTCCAGCAGCCCTTGGCCACTGGACAGTGTATTAGAAGAGGGGTTTTTTCAGAAAGCTGTAGCTTGGGGCAAGAGCTGTATGAAATAAGTTATTCACTAGCACAGAAGCCAGCCTGTGCATGGCAGCTGCCTGACTTATCTTCATGTGACTGTCACAAGGCACAATGAATGTGGCTACAGAGACATCAACCTACTTGAGTTTGTACCCAAACCAACACGAACCGTTATTGCTCTACCATAGGTTTCTCCATCATCTGCAACACCCAACCTGCCTCTGCTAATAGTTACGAATAAACAGGCACTAAATTCTGCTACTTGTGGTGATCCTGACCCAGAAAAGCCGCAAGCCAAAGGGCTGGTCCCAAGCCTGCAATCCAGAACACAGATGGAAACATTGTACATGTCATCAGGACACACAGACGTAGGGTACTGAAGAGCACATGACTTCACAGGTAGCATTTGATAGAAAGCAAAACTCAACCGCACAAGGGATGAAAGGGCTGACCACCGGTTAGCGATGGAGAGCAGAGGAGAAGGGGGATACAGGAGAGACGAGACACAGTTGGCACCTACTACTACTCACATGCGGTGAGAGTGGTTAAACCAGGTAAGCAGAGCCCCAAAGAGCATTTCCAAAGAGTGGAATGAGCCGGGTCGCTCCCAAGGATGGAGCTTGCCAAGCACCAGCTCAGCACCTTCTGCATCCCAGCAGGAAAGATTTCTAGGGCTAAAAACCCCATAATGCTCTGTGAGACAGTATCCTCCAGGAACACAGCATGGCACTTCAGGTACCGCATGACCCCTCACCCTGGGCCAGATTATGTAAAATACCACGTTTTACTCCATAAAATTCTCCCTTTCCCAATCTATGACACGGGAGATGCACAAAGATGCAGCCATGAAATCTCAGTTCATAGAACCATGTCTTTCAATCAGGTTTTGGGTACTCCCAGCTCAAAACCTCTGGAAATTTATGAAGAGTAACCCTAAAAATTCATGGAATTTGCAAATCCCTGCCCTCTTCAAGTGAGGAAACTATCCTGGGAAAAAAAATATCCTTTATAATAAAAGCCATTAACAGAAAAGTAATGAAAATCCCTCCTTGGCCATCTGCCTTTCTTGGAAAAGCAGATTTTATGATTGCACAAGATATTTGCTGACACATGGCAATGCTGCAGCACAAACTAAATCACTGACTTTGGTTTCCATGCTTTTCTTTGGTTTTACACCAAGCTCCACATCCAGCAGTACAACTGGATCAGAAGAACAAGGTGGCTCTGCTGGAGGTCCCAGCTGAGCTCTTACACCAGGGGACAATTACTGGTATTTATTCTATGGGAACATCACCACCACCTCAGGAATTAAAACAGTGAGTGGGTTGGAATCCCTGTTGGCCTCTTCCACACCTGAAACCTCTTGGTTTGTGATTTTCCAAAAGCAGCTTATCCAGGCAGGAGATTAAACCTTGAGATGCAAATGCTCAGCAGCACCGGCTCACATAGCACCATCCTGCAGCCCATGGACCTGTTACTGTGCTTGAAAAAGCCACAGATGTTGGTTTTTTTGATGTAAAATCCCACTGTATCACTCTCACTATATTTTTATTGACTAATTTTTTTGATGGTTTTGCTTCCTCTAAGATGCTGTCTGTCAGTGTTGCTCTAATAATTGAGGACTGAATAATCACCTGGGGATAAGGATACAAAATTAAACGTAACAGGAGGTGCAAGCTTTGTATTATTTTGTTGTTGGTTGCTTTTTGGACATCATTTGCTTTGATCTTTCCTATGACTGTGTGTAGATCTTTTTTTAGAGCAAAAGGATCTTAGTGAGCCTTTGCTATTGAGGTTAAAACCAAAACCAAGTATGTAGCAGTGCAATACAGGTTGCAGCGCTCCAGGAAGGCCATGGAAACCGTAGCTGATACTGAAATCAAGCCAGAAAACATCCCCACGGCCAAAAAATAGACCAGATTCCCTATTTTGCATTGGTGTCTGCTGTGTTCGCTGAGTTTACCCCTCTACAGCAGCTTTGGAAGTGGGAGATGAAGCAGTGGAGGCATCAGTGCAGTTAAGGTTAGCAAAGAAAAGCTCCCGCAGCTCCGCTCACTCCCTGGTTTTGTTTCCCCAGCCACACTGGAAGAATTTACCATTTCGGAGTCACTGTAACAGGCCTGCCCCAGCCGGGCTGCAGGCACCGCCTCGGGGTGAGTAGATTGGTCAGAGGAGAGAAGGAACTCAAAATTGTCATCGTAATCATCTTCCTCCGTATCCCCCTCCCCATCAGCAAAAGTACCTCTAGTCAAGAAATCGGAGCGCGTCCGCGCCATGCGGGCTTTCTTTTTATGGGTCGGTCTGGGAACCTGCTTGACCAAATGATAAAACAAAACAAAACAAAAAGAGGTTTTTTAAAAGGAAAAGAAAGGAGCTTCTATTGATGTTTGGCTTCATAGTGCAGCTCAAGTACAGCCTTAAAGACATCCCTGAGTGACACTGTGTCCCAATGGAAGGGACGAGATGTCCTATCTAGTCGAAAAAACCAGACAGGACAAGGTGAAACAAAACCCAAGACAGCATGGAGAAGATGGACAATCATGGATGTTACTCAAACGCAGGTGAAACCAAACCAAGACAAGACTATGTCAGACAATGTTTGCCCTCAGGACCACGAGGTCCTTTTTATCCAGAGCTGCTATGAATTTGTGTCACAGGGGCTTTGTATTTTTAAGAGAAGGTGTTAAGGTTGCTGTCACATCATATTCCCTTTCCTATGTCTAGCAGCCCTTGCGCTTTACTTCCTTGGAGCTTTTGAGGGAAAAATGGCAGAATAAGGTGGGTTTCCTCCCATTCTGTCCAATTAAAAGAGAAAATATGCAAGTCACAACTTACTTCTCCTCTGCCAGACCCCGGCATCTTGAATGGCTTCCTGGCTTGTTCACCCTTGGAAAGGCATTGATGATTTGCTTCTCTGCTTGAACACAACAGAACAGAGATGTTTCATCTCCTCCTAAGAGGTCTCCCACCATATCAGCCCAGCTTGCAGGAGTGTACAAGAGTGCAGTCCAAGCAGTCAAGACCAAATTGCAAGTCTGAGGTCGTGGGGTTTTGGAATCACATTGAATTCTTCAGGGTTTGAATTAATATCAAAGGACAAGGATATAGGGAAGAAATTTTTGACAGTGAGGGTGGTGAGTCCCTGTCCCAGGTTGCCCAGATAGGTGGTTGATGCCTCATTCCTGGAACGATTCCAGGTGAGGGTGGAGGGGGTTCTGAGTAACCTGCTCTAGTTGCAGATGTCCCTGCTCAGTGAAGGGGGGTTGGACTTGATGAGCCTTAAAGGTCCCTTCCAACCCAAACCAGTCTGTGATTCTATGACAAGAAGATACAACCTTCTGTCTGCCAACTCTACCCATCATGGTGGCTATGGATAGTAACTTTTCAATTCTGGATTCTCAAATCTGATTGTTCTGTTGCAGAATAGAGTAAAATACTGGAACTTTTTTTTTTTTTTTTTCCTGTTGCTTGTTCTGTACATGAACCAGGAAAAAAATGGAACAAAATTTTGGGGGTCAAAGACTGTTCTCAACTACCCTCTTCCAAATCAACTTTCCAGGGCCTCCTGCAGATTTTCATACAAACTGGTTCAGAAAGACATACTCCTCACTTTGCATCCAACACAGTATTAAAAATATACCCACCTCAGCTGCTTTTTGCCCAGCTTGCTCTGGTTTGGGTTGGAAGGGGCCTTAAAGGTTATCAATGGCAAATGTTCACTGGGAGCTTTTGCCTTGGAAAGGGTGAGGTAGGATTTGGGGAGGTTTTATGTCCTTTTTGAGTGGAAGGACTGCTAAGCTCATCACACGTGTAATTATACATGTGAGCAATATGCTGACAAAAGCATGTTCATGTCCCAAACTCTCTCCAGCCAGCTGCTGGGTTTGAATCTGCACTGATGCCCATCACACCTGAGATTGAGAAACTATATTTCTAGTTCTTCTTCTCTAGCTCGTTGCTAGATGATCAAGAAACCTCTCTTCATTTTGCCAGGGGTTTTGTACAGTCTCCAGAAACAACTTTCTGGACCATTTATATAAAATGGTCTCTACTAGAACAAAAAGTCTCTGGAGAAGGCTTCTGGAGGAGGCCTAGGGAGAAAGCCTAGGGAGAAAGCACACTGACATTTTACTCACTGGAGGCCAAAGGGATTGTCTTTTGGCGTGAAGAACATAGTGCCTGCCTTTGTCTCCTCGGTGGCCTGGTTGGGTATTCGGGGTTGCCGGAGGTGCTCTGTCCTTGAGAAGTGGCTGCCTGGGAGGTCCCTGGGGTCGAGAGCCGGTCTGGAATGGCTCCGGGGTTCCAGCATCAATCCCGATTGACCTTCTCTTCGCTCCATGAACATGCTGACAGGTCTGTCTTTGGGGGCACTGTGGGCTGGAGAGCTTCCCCTTGTCCCAACAGTGAGACCTTTGATGTCCACTGATGAGGCTGGAGTCACACCTGTGGTGGGGCTGTGCTCCCCTCTGCTCTGCGGGTGCAGGATGAGGACCGACTGAGGCCGGCTGTCTGGTTTTTTGGTTGGTTTGAGGGAAAGGTCCTTCACTCTGCTCTGCTCAGCCCTCTGCAGAGCCTCCACCCTCCCTTGCTGCTCAAAGACTTTGCGCTGTCTTTCCAGAATTTCCTTCTGCTGACGGATCTGCTCCATCATCTCCCTTTCATTTTGCAGCTGGAGCTGCTTTTGTCGTTCCTCCTTCTCCACATTGAGCTTTTCCAGTCTTTTGATTACAGAGTCTGGAGAATGGGCCTGTGTTGCAGTCCCATGTTCCTCTCTCTTGGTAGAGGACTTCTCTTCCTCCTCCCCTCCCAAGGCCTCAGATTCCTTCCTGAAATCAGAGAACATAACTGTCCTCTCCTCTCTTTCCACTGCTTTGTTCCTCAGGTTATTTTCCAGCAGCTTCACTTTCATGTTGTCTTGTGGTGGAATGTAGAAAGTAGGTAGGTTGCCAGAAAGGAAAGTTTCTCTTGGGTGTGCCTTGTATAGAACATTCTGGGGGTCACAGACTACACGCTCCTTCATGGGGAGGTTATCAGGTAGTTCCAAGTCTGAAGGTAACCTTCCACGACCGGGTAAATTGCTGTTGACATCTGCCACACAGAAGGACTTCTCTTGCAGATGAGCCTGGGGACTGCTGGGCAAGGAGTCACTGGACAATGACTGCACATCTTGCTCCTCTAAAACTAAGGAAACAAGTTTATTACTTGGGGTATCTTCACAGCTTAACATCTCAAAGCTCCCTTGAGAGCTTTCACTCTCTGGGGTTCCCTGAGGGGAATGAAGTGCCTCAGATACAAGCTCAGTGGACCACCGCCGCTCTTCTGAAGGTGACAGCCCACCAGTGGACCGGACCTTGAGCAGCTCCAAGCTAAATTTTGCCTGCTCCAGTTCACGCATCCTGCGGCTTTCTCTTTTTGCACGAACCACTTTTTTTTGGTTTAGATCCTCCAGTGACTTGGGTCTCTCTCTCACGACGACCTCCTCTTCCGTGTCCATCCCGCTCTGGCTACTGGCTCTTTCATGCCTTTTGTACAATAAATTTGCAGAAGTATCCAGTGGATCCCTGTGATTCACCCGATTATTCTCCATCAGCGCTTTCTGTTCCTCTATAGCTCTCACTCGCTCTTCAAAGGAACCATCCTCCCACTTAGATGGGTCAGAGCCCTTGATTTCCAAAGCTTCATCTGCCTCCAGCCCATCCTCTTCTTTAACTGATAGACCGTTCTCCAGCTGCATCTCTTTTAATCGCTGCTCTTTCAAAGCTCTAAACCTGCAAGAGAGAAGAAAAACAGTGTATTATATCCCCCTTAAAGGCACTGCACCAGTGGCATCTCATCACCACCACCTTACCACCACCAGCATCTCAAGCAACCCTCCCAGCACATATAGTGCAAGATGATGCAACCTTCTTCAAGCTGCTCCTCTTTTGCCATCTCACCTACTCAAGGGCTGCTCCAACGCACCTGAAAGCTCCTCTTGTGCTGAGGGAACCAGCTCCAGCCTCCATTCCTGGTCTAGCTCATTTGTAAGCCGATAGATCCAGAAGATATTAACCCATCACACCCCCTTGGCTTCTCCATCTTCACCATTCTGCCTGGGCTGCCTCTGCTACAGCTGGCAGGGACTCGCACCCTGCACCCAGAGCTCTTTGCAGCTCCAAAATCTTCCACCCTAGGACAAGATGCCCCACATCTTGCAGGTAGCACCTCCAAAGAACGAAGCAAGACCTGCTCTGTGGCCAGCAAGCCAAGGCATGGCTGGAAACCCCTCTCGCCTTTGCAGAGGCTGGCTCCAGTATCTACTGTCCCTGTGAGACAGCACAGAGACCAGATTGGTGAGGCAATCTGAGTTAAAAATAGGCTACTTAAACTGGAGCTGCAGCCAAGGAGGAAAAAAAAAACCCTCGCAGATATTTATGGCCTCAGCTTTCCACTGCCTACGTGCTACAACCTGAAATAGGCTCTGCTTATTCCAAGAGTAGGACGTGTAGCTAAATAGACTCTTTTGCTAGAAAGCAGGGACAAATGAAGGATCAGGGCAGGTCAGGAATCCTATAAAGGGACACCATGCTCTGTAAATCACCATGGTCAAACAGCACCCAAATTCATAGAATCCTAGAATCATTTTGGTTGGAAAAGTCCTTTAAGATCATCGAGCCCAACTGTTAACCCAGCACTACCAAGGTACCACTAAACCATGGCCCTCAGCACCACATCTCCACAGCTTGGAAAACCCTCCAGGGATGGGGACTCCACCACTGCCCTGGGCAGCCTGGGCCAGGCTTTGACAACTCTTGCAGGGAAGAAACTGTTCCTCAGCTCCAACCTAAATCTCCCCTGGTGCAACTTGAGACTGTTTCCTCTTGTCCTGTCACTTGTTCCTTGGGAGAAGAGACCAACCCCACGTGCCTCCAACCTCCTGTCAGGGAGTTGTGGAGAGCGAGAAGGTCTCCCCTGAGCCTCCTTTTCTCCAGGCTGATCAACTGCAGGTCCCTCAGCTGCTCCTCACCAGACTTGTGCTCTAGACCCTTGCCCAGCTCCAATGCCCTTCTCTGGACACGCTCCAGCCTTCAATGTCCTTCTGGGTGGGAGGGACCCAAAACTGAACCCAGAATTTGAGGGTTGGCCTCCCCAGTGTTCAGTCCAGGGGGACAATCCTGCCCTAGTCCTGGTGACCACACTAGTGCTGATACAAGCCAGGATGCTGGTGGCATTTTTGGCCCCCTGGGCACATGGCTGGCTCATCTTCAGCCAGCTATAGACCAACACCTCCAGGTCCTTTCCTGCTGGGCAGTTTCCAGCTGCTCTGCCCCAGCCTGGAGTGTTAAAGGGGTTGTTGTGACCCAAGGGGAGGACCTGACACTTGGTGTTGTTGAACCTCAGCCCACTGGCCTTGACCCATCGATCCAGCCTGGTCAGACCCTCTGTAGAGCCTCCCAACCCTCTAGGTGATCAACATTCCCACCCAACTAGGTGTCCTCTTGCGAACTTGCTGAGGGTGCCTTGATCCCCTCATCCAGATCATTGATGAAGATAGGCCCCAGTACTGAGCCATGAGGACAAATCAACCACAGTTCAAATCAACCACCTCCCTTCCCAATGAGCATCATCAGAAAATACTGTCTTTTAACCGAGGCCAATGTCCTTACCTTTGTCGTGCTAAATAACCTCTGCAGGCCGCTTGCAAAGAGACGACTTTGCTTCTGCTGGCTGTGTAGGCCTGCTTGGCACGGTGTCCTCGCCAGGCTGCCTGGATGCTGGTGGCTGCGGCGTGTCGCCGCTTGGCATGCTCCCGCCAGCAGCTCTGGATGAGGTGGGCTGCAAACTGCATCTGCAGGAACCTCCGCCTCTCCACAAAGCCACGCCAGTGTGTCTGGAGAATGATGGCAGCTTTGCAAAGGACAAGAGGGTCCAGGGATGGTTGGCCTTGCTTTCGGCTCTGGTAACTACGCCAAAATCTCTGCAAACACAGCAGGTAGTTCCTCGTAACCGGTATTGGGTGGGGATGGGGGAACACCTGCCTTAATGCGACCTTTCTAGCACTGTCTTCCCCGTTCTCAATTTATTATGGCATTAGGAGTCAAATCCTGATTGTAAGTTCCTTCCTCAGAGAGGGAACCTGATTTCACCCATCAGCTGTATCTGTATCACAGAATCCCACCCTGTCATTGATGAATGTGTTCATCAGTGTGACCTGTCATCCAGGTCATTGATGAATGTGTTCAACAAGACTGAACCCAGCACTGAACCCTGCAGAACACTGAGCTACAGGCCTCCAACTAGGCCCTGCACCACTGACCACAACATTCTGAGCTCTGTCATTCAGCTGGTTCTCTGTAAGATTCATGGATTGACATTTGCAATGGAATCAAGAGCTGCCACCTACCTGTATGATCACTGCTGCTTGCCTTAGGCTCAGGAACTGCCTCCTGCAGAGCATGCTGCGGAACCAGCGCTGCAGCAGCGTGATCCGGCGCAGCACCTCCTGATGGAGCAGGTCCTGCAGAAGCTGCCTCTCCCGCTCCTTCATGAAGATCTGATTGAAAAAAAACCCAAAACCAACCCAAAACAAAACTATTATGGAAAGCTTCTGAGACCACAAGACAAATAATTTAACCCCCCCTGGGTTTCTATGTCCCTGGATGCTCAGAAGAAAGTTCAGGAGCTGATTTTAACTAAGCCACCTCTAACAGGCTTCTGCAATGTCATCTACAGCTTGCAACTGTCTGAGCTCTGAATGACAGAGTCTCTGCTTTCCCTTCAGGAGAGGCAAAATGACAGTTCCCGTATCACTTTGTGTCAACACAAAGACATCGGTTTCTGAAGGCTGCCTTGTTACAACCAGACCTGTCACTTGGTTAACACAAAACAACCATGTTCCTCATTATTTTAACAATACTCAAAACTTCAATTAAGCCATTGGCTTAAAGAAAAGCAGTTGCATGAATTAAAAACGTATACAAAGATGTTAATTTATCATGACAGAAATGCAGGCAAACATTCCACCTGTATCTTAAACAGAAATCTGAGCAGAGGATAAACATTTACCATTGTTCTTCCAACTTGGTAATTGTCTGGATCGAGTTTTATTTTACGGAAGAAATCATGGATATTGTGCTTTGAGGGGCTGATTCCTTGAGGCAGGAGGACATGGAAATGGTTCACAAAATCCTGAGAAGGGAAAAAAGGAACACCAAGATTTGGTTAGGTGGTTCTTGCTGTTTCCCTTTCTTCCATAAATAACGAATTTGCTCCTCCGGCCACATGAAACGGGTTCTATCGAGTCAGCAGAAGGACAGAGAGCATTTTATGGACTGGGGAACACCAAATTTGTGGTTTGGTCACAAACCACATTTGTGGTTTGATGGGAAACACATCAAAGTAGGGACCCAGCAATGTTCAAACATCTTTCAGTGTGGGAGGAGAGGTTCTTCAGAACCCACGGGGTCATCTCAAGCAAAAATATGCTCCAAATCCTCAGCAGGGGCCACTACGGAAGGGAGTTACCAGCATCTGCAAAGTGTCTCTGAGATGCTCCATCTGCTATGAGGAGTCAAAGAGCAGAGGAGGTACAAGAGGAGAGATCCTCCCAAGTAACATTCTATGCTGATGGCAAAAAGAAGAGAACTGAGGGGTTTTCCTGTGCAGGACACGACATCTGGCCCAAAGCAGCTGCCAGCAGGAAACAAATCATCAGCAGGGAAGCATGAAAGGACTGACATGTGTGCAAAACCTGGCAAACAAATGGAAAAAGAAGAAAACAGGAAAAGCTGGATAACTCCCAAGAGGTTTAGAGGACGCCGATTGCCCTCCTGATGGGATGCAGGCAGCACCAATGCGATGGGGTGAACATCGTTCCCGGCTGATTCCAAAACAGGGATAGAAAAGGGTGTATAAAATGGGATACTTTTTTTTTATATATATATATTAAAAAAGCTGTTACACTACCAAAAAATACTGGTTTTATTCAAAACCCCTGATGTTATCTGCAGAGCAATCATGGTCTTCACTAAGATCTAGACCAGCTTATTAGAAATCAGCCCGGCAGCAGAGGACCACCCCACCAGCTCACTGTACCCACTACCTTGCACGAGTTCCAAATCCGTCACCTCGTTAAAAAAATGGAGCTGGTGACATTCAGACAACTCTGATAATGATGCTAAAAGTGGAGAAAGACAGAGAACATTTTACCCCACCTGGAAGGAATATTTGCAGCCGTATCCTGACTGTCGAATGCGAACGGTCTCCAGCATCCCCGTGTACCGCAGCTGCCTGAGCACCAGGCTGTCATTGAACCGCAGGGGCAGCTGGAAGGGGGGAAAAAAAATTGGGTCAACAATGAGAAAATATTTCCTTGAATAGATATATAAAGCTACAAAGAAAGCTTCTGGGAGACCCCAAGCTGAATAAGGTTCCAGGAAAGGGCCTGAGTGAGCAACTAACAAATCTGGGCATAAAGCTTCATCTTTAAATGTCTGGGTAAAGGATTAATCCATACAAAAGCATTGCTACCACAACCTTCTCCAAGACACAACTGCTTAAAGACAAAGTCAAGAAGTACAATGCATCACAGAGTTAGTTTTAACTTTTAACCTCCTGTAAAAATTCACAAAATATTTCCAGGAAGATTTTTAGCAGCACCGCATGCAAGGGATGGTTTTTTACCTTCTCAGCGTTGGATCGAATGCACTTGACAAAATAAGGTTCTGCTTGTCCAAGGGTCTCCATCAGCTTGTTGAGTGATGCCTGCAACAGAGAAAACATGTTCAGTTGGGAAACAGAGAAGAGACCAGGATGGAGAATGAAACAGAAATGTCTGGGTTGGAAGGGACCTCTAGAGGTCATCTAGTCCAACCCCAATGAAAATCCAAGCACTTGAACTAGAAAACAATAATAAT
>JANHGN010025689.1:127722-141535 GCA_024605025.1 Megaceryle maxima | reverse complement strand
ATATATATACTTTTTTTTTCCGCTTGTTCTTATTTTATTCCGGCAGGACGTATCTCCACCCCTCCTCCCTCTCCAGGTTGATCGGCTGAAATGAGGCTTTGCGCGCTGATCCCTTCTCGGGCTTTAAAACAAAACCCGGCCCCGCGCAGCCGGCAGCGGCTCGGGGCGCCGCGGCGCTGAAGCGCGGCGGGGCGAAGCGAAGCAGGACACAGCGGAGCGGGGCGGCGGCTCCCGCGGAAACTTTGCTTGGAAAATAAACCTTCACCACTTTCCTGGGGATCCACGTGAGAACAGAAAAACCCGACTGCAAGATCTTAGCGCTGCTGAAATTTTACTTTTTCTTTGCCTTGATTATTTTTTTTTCTGTTTGTTTGTTCTTACTTTCATTTTGGAACCGGTTCCCAGCTGCTTGGCTGCACTTCTGGAGACCAATGGACCTTTCATACTGCCTTCCTCTATTTTAAACAGACTATGGACGCTTAAACTTTTCTCTTTCCCCCTCCCCCTCGCTCTTTAACCCCCACCCGTCAGCTCATGGGGTAACACTGCAAAGCAGCCGCAGCAGAGGGAGAAATACACAGCCACTGGTTTATTTTCCCGACTCCTAAATTGCAGTTAGTTCTCCTCATCACCCATTCTCTCGAGCTTTTTTTTGGCTGCCGGGTGTCGATCTCTGCATTGTTTTATCTGATGTCGATCCTTTTTGTTGTTGTTGTTTAAATGCCATGCACTGCTTATCTAGAGGGAAAGCTATATCGAGATAGAGGCATATAGTGAATGCGCGTGTTTCCATAAGACTATCAAGGGAGCAGATCAGAAGCAGCCCGGATTCTGACCCTGACTGTATGAATAAGCAGGATGCTGACGACTGTGTGTTAGTTGCCTGTTAAGGTTTTCGTAAGTTAAAGGGGGGCGGAGGGGGGGGGGGGCGACAGACCAGAGACAGAGCTTAAGAGTGTTTGTTCGGAGGGGTGGAAGCTCTGACACTTTACTCCCGCCAGCATAGCTGCTGCCTCCCATCACTAGGGCTCCGCGGCTTGCTCTCGTGCACCCCACTCCCCTCCCGCTCCTTTTTCTTCTTTTTCTTTTTTTTCCTTCTTCCTTCCTTCCTTCCTTATTTCTCTTTCCCCTTCTTCCCGTGGTAGTTTGCTGATGTGCAGCCCGGATCCATCTTCTGGCAGCAGCAGCGGGACCGGGATCAGCGGTGCGGTGGGCGCGGGCCGGGCGCGGAGCGAGACGCGGGCAGCGGCAGCCGCCGCCTCCTCCTCCGCTGGAAGTTTGGCTGGGCTTTGACAGAGGCGAGAGGACGCCCTGACAGACAGGATCTGCCGGCCTGAGTCCACCCCCTGCGCCCACCCACACACCCAGCGACTGCTCCCCGGCGAGGTGGCGGGCTGGGGGCAGGACTGGCAGCGGCGCTCATGCTCCTCACTCCGTATTGCACCCGTCTGACTGGGGCTACCTAGGGAGCATAGGCTCTGGGAAAAGCCTCCAGGTGGAGAAGGAAAAAAACCCAAAACAACCCAAAACAAACCAAAACAAACGTGTAGTTCCTCCATCCTTTACCCTCCTTTCCCAAGCCGGCGTGGACTGCTGGACCGGCCGCCCAATTGATCCTCCCTGCCCACCACCTCGCTGCCCGAGGGAGGATGAAAATGCTTTGCTGGAGAATGGCACTGTGGCTGGCCGGGTGGACTGTCTGTGGGAAGCCTTCCTCCTGCTCTGGCCTTGATTATGACTACACTTACGATTTCACTGAAGAGGATAAAGCTGAGGCGATAGATTATAAGGATCCTTGCAAAGCCGGTAAGTGACTTCCACGTCTAATACAGCTCCCCACCCCCTCCCCAGATGGTGACTTTGTCTCGGCTTTATTTGCGGCGGTGTGCGTGAGGGGGTGTCCTGGGCTTACCTGCTCCCTTCTGGGACAGCAGCGACAAGGGGAACCGGAGCCCCGCGCCCGGCTCCCTCACCTGGGACCTGCTTTTCTGATACTTCCCACTTCCCCAGCGCCTCCGGCTGAGGTGGGAGAGGGGCGCGGCGGCGGGTTGGGCTGCACCGGCCGCCTTACCCTCCGCGTCCCCGGCGGTCTCATGCCCGGAGGGTTCCGCGGCTGCCACGACGCCTCCGGGGACGCGGAAGTTGCAGAGCGTATTTCAGCGGGGCTCAAAGGTTTCGAGGCGGGACCGTGCCTCCGCAGCACAAGCCGGGAGCGCGGAGCAGCCAGGGCCGGGCCCCGCCGGCGGTGTCGGAGGGCGGTGGCTCCTCCCGGGGCCCTGCCCACTACCGCGGCGGGAGCCGGTGTCACCTCCCGCGGGCTCCCGCTCGTCTTCCTCCATCTCAACCTGTTGCCGCCGGCCAGGCACCCCCTTTTCATGGGGTTGACCGCTCTGCGAATATGAATATGATAAATGCACAGCCCGAACGGGAGAGGGGGGCGGAGGGAGCTAACTAGCTACTGCGTTTTCGGCCTCCGAGTGAGTCTACGTGTGTGCGTTTTAGATCCCAGCTAGTAAGTGGTGAGGTTTGGTCTTCTGCAGCGTGGACCGTGGGGCCGCTGGGATGCCCCCTGCTCGCTTCGTGCCTGGCCGACCCCTTTCTAAACTTTATGGGAAGAGCGGAGTTGGAGCCTCTTCTCGCCTTGCAGAGCAAAAGAGTATGCTTTTCCAGAAAGTTTGCCTTACTGATTTAGAACTTAAGCCTCCTTGATGCCTGGTACAGTTTTCGATCCATTAAAGTTGTTGGCAACTAGAACTGACCTCAGGAGCTGGGGTTACTGGTATTTCAGTAGACAAGTGCATCTCGATGCTTTATTTTTTTTTTTTTCACTAAAAATGTGTTACGGACAACAGTCGTGGTCCATTTCCAACAACTCTATTGTTAAATAAATTATTAGGTTTTCCAGCAGCCTCCTTTGCATTAATTAGTAGGTTTATATTCTGAAAACTAGTTCAGCCAAAGGTTGTGTTCACTATGCCTGTGTGGTTTTGTTTAATTTATTGAGGAGAATGTGGTGAACATATATGCCAAATATGCAGACACTGTTTTTCTAATCACAAAAATATTTTGTTCCTAAGTGTGAATTGTTAGGTCTTACTTGCTTACAACAGAAGAATGGTGAAGTTGAAAAAGTGCAGAAGCAATTGCAAAAAACCCCATTATTTTCCCAATTAACACTTAAAAATCTCTATCAGTAGCTGGTCATTAGTTAACTTGAACTCTTTCTTCTGGTCTGTAATTATTTAGGAAGATTCATATGTATCATTTCATATAATGAGAAATGTGTATTTACTCTGCTGTGGGATTTTTTTAGTACTTTGTGTTTCATTGTGGAAATAATTAAAATTTTAATTCATGATGCTAAGTGTTTTAAGCTTGTGCATGAAAGACAACAGTAAGAGACAGCAATATGACCAGTGTTGACAGTTCTCTGCTATAATTTTATTTGGAGAAAGAAATATTTGTTTGAAAAGTTTGGCCCGTTGAAATACTTCATGGGAGTTCTAGCTGCTGCTTCTTCATAAGCTTCTGAGATGCTACTGTAACGAGAGGCAGGTAGATGTGTGAAGAGTTAGTTCTTTGCAAGCCCCGTTAGTCTTAAAAGCAATCACTTTGAAACTTTCTATTCAGTAAATAGCCCATTTGAAGACTTTTTCACTAGTGTATGGTAGTTTTTCAGAAACGAAAAGATGTTTCACCACTTCACACTGGTGTTCAGTGTACTGATTTTTTTTAAGCAAAAATCAGGAAGTCCTATATGTCTGATCCTCCAACAGTAATTCTGAATTACTTTTTTCCTGCTAAACCTTTCCTAAAGGCTCCTTTAGTCTTAGCCTGTGAACTGCTGATTCCTGATCAAAAGTGATGGGGATAGTGGGTGCTCAGCCTCTTTCAGCAGCATAATCAAATGGTGTGCTATTCCTAGGTAAGGTCTTACTGTCTGGGTGGGTTTTAGACTCCCATGAGTATTTTTCCTGGTATCTGCCATTAGAATGGTTTCCCCAGCAGGGCCCTAAAGAAGGACAAAGCGAGGCTTCACACTCAGGGGTGTGAGTTGTTCACACTCAAATTTGTGTGGTCGCTCTATGTGTGAGATAACAGGATAAACCAAGATAATCCTTGCTGAGATTGTGTTTAGTGTATGCAAACTTTGTATCCTAGATATCATTAACACCTGCTTTTATTGTGTATGGAGGGCCTATAGCTGAGGTTGTAAAAATGCTCCTTTTATTTATTTATTTGTTTATTTTTAAACTGTTCAGGCTGGTAACAATTAGGCCCTAGATATAAGTAAGTTTCTGCCACTTAGAAAAATACGGGAATACCAAAAGTCAGTTAGGGTTTTACCTTCAAAAACTCCAGTGATCTGCATGAAGATTTTACAGATGTGATGGAATAATTTGACCACAATTTGTGAGCAAATAAAATGCTTTGAAACCAGCCACAGTTATGATCCCCCAAATAAGCTGATGCAAGATGGATTCACCTGTATTTCAAAAGTTCTTTGCATTCTGGTTTTCTCCTGTGACTAGTGTTTGCTGCTTAGTTTCTGTTCCACAGACCGCATGAGAAAACATCTGTGATCTGACAGAAAGCACAGTACATGAGGCCTCAGATCTATAGTTAGATATAGTTACAGTTCTATATAGATAGCTCTTTATAGATACAGTCCTAGCTCTGTTGAAATCAGTTTTCTTTTGGTAGGTTCATTTTTCCTTATTTTTCCTTTTGTGGAAGAGCTGGAGAAATTTACCAGAAGCAGAGCAAGACAGCCTCTGAGACCTTATTTATAGGTGTTCTGTGGGATTATTCATGGACATCCTGTGTGTATTTTAACATTTGCATAAGGAAGGGATGATTTTATTGAATATGCCTAGAATCATAGAGTTTCTTTGACCTAAAATTCCCAGAAGCAGTGTAGTGCAGGATGCTACAGAGGCTGAAAAGTACATTTTCTTACAATGTTTCCAGCTTTGTGAAAGACCTATGGATAACAGGAGTCTGACAGAGGCACAGTAGGATTAGGAGTTGTTTCTGGAACTACCATTTCCAATTGCAGCTAAACCCGCAGCTATTTTATGCAACAACCCCAACGTTCAGTCTTTTCATAGCAAGCCAGTGCCTTGGGTGCCCCGGTGTCAGGGCTTCATGGAAGAGAAGAGCCTGGAGAAATGCTGTTGAGGAGATGAGTGTTGGTAAGGAAGCTATTGACGTTGTGCAGAACTTGATGAGCTGTGTGGTTTCCTGTATGTTTGTCTGCAGACCTTTAACCTACGTATGAATTTTGGGTCTTACTAGCTCTCCTTCTAACAAGTATCCTGGCATGATGCAACAGTGGGATGTGATGTAGCATAGTTTCTGTGCTTCTGATGTCTCAGATATTTCCTTGTGTCTCTCTGCAGGATATTGCCCTCAGTGTCTGCCATTGTGAAGTTCAAGTGTAAGGCGTTCTTAGTTCATCTTCAAGATCTAATTTGCCAGAAGATTTGAAACTGCAGATGCTATAATGATCACAATGTCAGGCTTTAAAGAATCTAAGAACATAGCTCAGCATTTCTATAAATCAGGAATTACTCAAAAAAAAGCCTAGTTAGATTTACATGGACACTGTCAAGCTTTTCAGATAACAGCATGTGTCTACATTTATCTGTGGATTCTCAAAGGTGTTAGGTTTTGGTTTTTTTCCATCCTTGTGACCGTTTATAATGTATTAAGGATATGTGTTGAGAAAGAGTGAGATGGGTAGGAAAAGAATTTCCCATTCTGCAACACTTGTTTATAGTTTGCACTTAGTAAATAAACTTAAAGGTTTATTTGAAGGGTATTGTTTTGTTTCCTGAAAACAAAACAGACACCACAGAAAAAGATACTCTGGTGTCATCTTTCAATTCATATACTACAAACCATGGAAGTTTAGGCAATAAGTCTTAGTTTTGTTGCATATCCACATCACTGAGGACTGTTCAGTCTCTGAACAGCTGTCTGTCCTCAGATAAGTCTCTTCTAGCATTTCTTCTATGAGGTATTCCACTTCCTAAAGAAATAAATAAAGAAAAATGTTAAAGGTTTGGGGAACAGGCTTGAAGTTGAATAGTTGAATCCTCGATCTGTTGCTTTTTTCCTGTTGTGGGCCTTGGTCTTCTTTGCAGCACGGTGTCTTGAACTGGGAAAATTTTTCCCAAGAAAAACTTAATTGAAATTTTTCCATTCTTCACTCTAGTTAGTTTGGGTGACTTTTTTGTTTTGTTTTTATTTTTACACAAATAGTTAATTGGTTTTGTTTTTTTTTTTTTCTTTCAAATTATGTATGAGTTTTATATCTTGGAACAGAAACTTTTATTTCTTTTTTTTTTTTACTCTTTCACAGTCAAGCTAAATACAGATATCAGAATAATAATAATAAAGACAATTAGATTTACAGCTTTATAACTTGGTAGTTGGTAAGCTTGCTATGAACAAATTCTGTATGTATATGTGCCTGTCCATAACAGGGATATTAGTATTTCCCACCTCCCTCAGGTGTGAAACCTAGTTATTTTATTTATAAAGTTTCTGAACATGAAAAGTTCATGGTAAATGTCAAGTATGGTTATTATATGGTGTCATTTGTAACTGCAATCTAACTTGTTTATTGATGTTGTAGCAGCACTCTTTTATACTGCTAGGCTGTCGGGTTTTGGGTTTTTTTTTTTGGTTGTTTGTTTGTTTTCTTTTTAGTTTGCATCTTGTATTCTGGGACTTTTATTTCCAGCTGTAAACATGCTAATTGTGCAGTCTGGTAACAGGAAAATTCTTATAACCTCTGATTAGACATTTTGAATCTGTTGCATGATTTAGATAATTGACATCTTTCATCTTTATATTTCAGTCACGCAGTAAATTCTGAAAGATAAATTGTGCAGTTTGTAGTAATATAGAGGTTGTACTACTAATATCACTTGCCAGATTGGCAGAACTGTGACTATTCATGTAGTAAACGCATGGTGTAGGCAGCTGAAACAGAAACAAGCTTTTCTGAATAGTCAGTCCCAAATGGCCTCCATCCTGCTGTGGATAAACTTATAGGGTAAATCAGACTACATAAAAATGTAGTTTTTAAGTTGATTATTCTGTAAAAGAAATACGACTGTTACTTTACTTGTGATGCCCAACAACTTCGAAAGAAAATTATGTGAGCATAAAGTTCTTTTTCTCCTCAGCTTCACTGAAATATTTCAATTATTATCAATTCAATTATCAACATATTTCAATAGTGAAATTCTGGGAAAACAATGTGAAATGAATATTTGGATGTTCTAAGTTTGTGAATATGCTTCCATACCAAAGGCTTAGTTTCATGTCCAGACTACTTTCCATAGGGATCTGTTTCTGAATATATTTCCGGCTTGTAGGACAGGTGACCTGCAAGAAGCAGTATTACATCACTGCAGAACAAGCCTAATTGACAATGTAATTGAGCTTGGAATTGGGTCCCGCAGGCAAATTTGGAATCATTCACCACACCTGGATGTCTGCCTTATGTCACTGCCCCTCTGGAAAATAGGGTTGATAGGCTTATGACATAATTCCATTCACTTAATTTTGGAGAGAAACGGTCACGTCTGTGGTACGTGGGATTGACAGAAGTGCAGTAAATGGAATAGTCAACTTCTGGTTTCCACAGGCACCGGGGACCTTGTGGAGGAAAACAGACTCTTTTTTTTTAAAATTTTTGTTTTTAAATTTTTTTTTCCTCCCTCCTCTTCCTGGATGCGTTACAGTACTCTACATTTTATAACAGCGAATAAACTAAACAAGGGGAGAAATGTCTATTCTTTATTTAGACAATGTATGTTTATCCTTAAACTGAAATAGGTTTTTATGGTCTGGCTTTAGACTCATGAAAAAAAATGTTACGGTTATACAACATTCCTTTTTCTTTTTTTTTTTCTTCTTTTTTTTTTTATATATACATCTGAAGGAACAATGATTCTAAGAGTATTTCAGAGCAAAACTAAACTTTCATTACTCCAATTTGTGACCACAAACAAGCTCTGTCTGGCTCTATTTTACATCCCTTTAGAGCTAAAGCAACTGAAAACATGACTAGAGAAATCTTTGGGTATTTTTAGTTCTCTCTTCTCAGGATATTTTTTTTGGCTAAGAGCAAGCTAATGGCTAATCTCTTAATGTGTTTTAATCCATATTTATTCTTTGTGTCTGCTGCTCATCTTCTACTTCTTTCATTGTTCCTGTGACAAGTTTCCTTGCTTCTGGATTCCCATTTTCCACTGAATACCCTTTCTACTTGCTTTTCAGCTTTTTTCTGTGCTGCCTGACCAGCTCCCTAGTCCTCTTCTCTCTCTTTTTTTCCCATTGATACAGTCTTCTCTTGCTTAAAATTAGCAGTTATTCTCTCCAAATATAACTTCTGGCTCATCATCAGGATTTCTGTAATATTGTCCTCCAGTGCTTTGATAGTTCTGTAGCAAAGAAACTGGGCACCTCTGCTCACAGTTGGAAATGAGGAGAAGGATGGGTGGTCTGTCCATGACCAGCATGTTCTTAGAGGCCTTGCGCTAGTGCGCTTAGTGGGCTGCCAGTGATCTGTTAAATGCTGCACATCAAACCCTGAAATACCCAGCTATAAATGTTTATATAGAACAAATACATGAACCTTCTGCCTCTGTCGAACTTGTGTACCTAAATATCAAGATCTGCTGTGAAGACTGGCCTTGCTGGACAATAGAAATAAGACTACTAGAAATACTTGGAAGTTTAAAACTTGTATAAATAGTGATGAACCAGAACAGGTTTAGCCGAGGAGTTGAAGGTGGAGGTTGTGCCGTGGACATATGTAGAGCGTCTGTGTTTGACTCTGAACAGACGTGTGGGGAGTGGTTGCCCTTGCAAACAGTTTTGGAGGCAGCTCCTACTCATACTGATATTCTTAGATTACTTTCTTTGGGACTTTTGCCTGAGCAATGGTGTGCAAATGCAAATTTGGGGTAACTATAAATCTGTGAGCATCAAATATTTGAGAATATTTCAGAATAATCAGACAGCTGTCACACAGCAGTAATGCACCAAAATGTAGGCTTGTGGGTTTTACCTTCAATACTTAAAAATAGACCAAACCACTGAAAATTAATTGTTGTTCTAAAATAACTCCTATTTTTTTTTTCTTGATGTGTGTAAAATAGGCTGCCTTATAGGATTTGCAGTGTGTATTTAATCAGCTTATTTGATATGTATGCTTTATTGAGATAAACTCTATCAATAATTGACTAGGAATTGATTTTGAATTTTTTTATTTGTACCAATGGCTATAAATTATATTGCAGGACAATATGCCTGGTTAGAGGTATCCTTTTAGTAATTTAAAATGTAAGAATGATCTTAGCAACAATTTGTTGTATATGAAACACTTAAAATTACAATTTTCTTTGAATTTTGTGTCAATTTCATTGGAGTTTTAATTTTAAAATAGTCATAAATTATGCTTTTAAAGTTGGTGCTACTAATCCAAATATGTTCAGCTGTGCCAGGGCTATCATTGTCAGTCTAATGAAACATCAGGATTCAAACTTTCAGAGATTTCTAGGTTGGTATTCTCCTATGCCATTAACAAAATATAAGATCTTTAATAGTAAGTAAGTTTAATAGTAAGGAAGAGTGAGTATTGGCACTCTATCTCATCAGGAAATAAGAAGTAAAATCAGGACACAATACACATGAAAGACGATTATTTTAAAACTTATTTTCAGTGCATTTAATTCTGAATTTAGAAATTATGTCTTGCTCTCCTGATGAATTTTATCCCTTTTCCTAAAAAAATTGAATGACAGAGATAAATTGCTGCATTTGAAATGTGCCAGACCCTCTCCAGCCACATTGTGCTCCTTGAATATTGTAAACTGTATGGTGAAGTTTAAATATCAGCTCTTGGAAGAAGTGAGGGGACATGGACATCAGCTGAGAGGGATGTTTCTGAAGAGCTGTGCAGATGGGTTACATCATTCTCATGCTGATAGCAGCAGTTAAACATATTCCTCATGCTAACTCTAATTGTTATTAAACAAAAATTAATTTTATTTGTGTCTGACATGTTAATAGGTGCTAGATAGGTACATTCTTGCTGTTGTGGGTATTGTGTCACTAAAGACCTTCAACACTTTTCCACTTCCCCAATAAAGTAGAAAAAACTTTGAATAGTTCATAGTGATTCTGGAAAGAGGCAGAGCTTCTCTATGTTTCCAGATGATGTACTCAGATAAGTAAGTAATTTCAGATGGTTCTTACATAATATCAAGATTTACTTAAACAGTTTACTTGCATAGCCAATTATATTTGCTTTCATGAAGAGTAGTTTTAGAACAACTCTGCGGGTGTGAGAACATGATGATGAACTGCCCAGTTTCTCCATCTGGTAAAATGTCCTTATATTTATAACAAATTTGCATACATCTTCTTTTTTTTTTTCTTCTACTCACTTATTTCCCCTTACCCCACATAATTTTTACAATTGTGCTGTTACTTTGGGTTTTATTTGCAGGTGGATTAGGCTTCACTACTTGACAACTGTTTCCATACTTGTCTATTTCATCCCTTGTAAGAGTGCACAGAATCATAGAGTTATTATGATTGGAAAGGACCTCTAGGATCATCAAGTCCAACCTTCATCCCAACATCTTCCTAACCCCTTGACCATAGCCTCAAGTGCTACATCTACTCGTGTTTGAAACCCCTCCAGGGATGGTGACTTCACCACCTCCCTGGGCAGCCTGTTCCAGTGCCCCACCACTCACTCAGTAAAGAATTTCTTTCTAATATCCAAACTAAACCTCCCCTGATGCAACTTGAGGACATTTCCTCTTTTCTTAGCACTAGTAATCTGGGAGAAGAGACCAACACCAGCCACACTACAACCTCCTTTTAGGTAGTTGTAGAGAGCATATGCATATAGGCAAATTGATACATTAGGTATTTTGTGTTTGGGCAATCTGCTTAGCCCTTATCTGACTAAGAACATAGCGTGTTTCCATGCAAAACTGAGAGTGGGCAAGTTACCCATCTTTTTGTTGTCATCTTCCCTTTAGTACCAGGATCTTTGATCTGCCCATCAGCCCATCCTTTTGTCATCATATAAATTGCTAGTCTTTAACTATTAATCTATTCAAGACAATTGATTCAGGATGAAATTCTGGAATCCTTATTCTGTTGTTACTGATATGCTGTAATGGCATTTTCCCCTGAAAAATTAACATAGATTAATCATTCATGTCTGGAAAAGAAGTTACTAAAAAACCCAAAACAAACAACAAACCAATACCAAAAACCCACAAACCCTCAGACAAAATAAAAGTAATATTCAAGGCTATAAATAATTAAGGAATCAGATTAATTCAGATCAGTGTTTAATTCCACAAAGGTTAGTTTATTAGAAAAATTGTTTAATGAATACAGGGTAAAAAGATGTTCAAGTTAGAAAATAAAAGAAAGAGAAGGGATGCGATAAACATGTACTATTTAAGAAATTATACAAGAGAAGATTTAAAAGAAGGAGTTTTTTGTTTCTACTCCTACTAGTCTGTTAAATTCTGAAGTAGAAAATTCAGACCTGAGACAAGGAGATATGTGGGGGTTTTATACAACTTTTTTGGGGTTTTTTTAGATGGAAATCTGCTAAAGGATTCCACTGAGGCAGTATTTAGATATATGATATGACATGGATGTAGATAGCAGGGGAATCTGGAGCTCTGATAGTTAATAATGATTACATTTTCAAGTGGATATTATACTTCAGGCTTACAGAGTTCAAGCCAGTCTTTAGGACAAACCCTATCGTGTGGCAAGATTACCCTCATCTACCTACTGCAGATTCTTGTTGCTTTCTGTGAAGCAGCTGGTGGTGACTGCTGTCAGAGACAGGACCTTGGATATGATCCAGTATTGCAGTTCCTTTGTTCCTCAGCCCTTCTCAAATGCTATTTCAAAACCTTGTGTCTTGTAGCATGCCTGAAAGAGAAATTCAATGTGGCTATTTTGGGAAGTGAATAAGTTTGAAAGCTTAGTGTGACTGTAAATGCATTGACCAACTGTATTTGATGAAAAATGAACGTATGCAAGCACACAAGAAGAAAACTAAACTTACCAAATGTATACAGATTCTAATTACGGGTCCATGGGGCACTTGTATACATGCTTACCTTTTAAAAACATATATCCACATGCTCACCTGATTGCCTAAGAAAGTATCATTGAACCATGGATGCCTGCAGAAGTATCTATATGGGCTGTTGCATGTACAGATCATGTGGGTGTCTTTTTTTTTTTTTTTCTTCTTTTTTTTTCTTTTTTCTTTTCTTTCTTTCTTTCTTTCCCTACACTGGGAAGTCATGTTATTCTGTGTGTTAAACCTGTTTTAGAGGCTATTGAACTCTCTGGGAGTGTTTCCAGTTACTTTAGAGATAATATTTATAGTGAATAAGTAATAAAGTGCAGAGCTGACTAATCTACTCCTCTGTACTATGGCTCTCTTGTATTCATGTGCTCACATGCTTTGCAGGCACATTAATGAAGACAGTTGGATTTTTGCCCCAGTTTCTGTAGTTGTCATCACTAACACAAGAGTATCATGAAATCTTACATTGAGTGACCTTGTGATTGCAGGTTCTTTCTTGCTGGACTGGCATGTTAAAAAAAAATCCAGCAGCTTGCAAGAGCATCTGATTCTTTTTATTTATTTATTTATAAATAAATTTTTTTTCCCTTCCATTCCCTTCATAAAAGGCCTCCGGATAAGTCTAGATTTAGATTACTGCAATAACTTCTCAGCCTTTGCAGATAAGTTTCTTCTTGTCATAGCTGAATACTTTATTAATAGTTTAATCTGATGAATGGCTAAAGATGCTGACAAACGTGAGGGTTGCAGTTGCTATACAATTCCTTCTCTGTGTAATCTCAAGAAATGTAAAGTCAAGAAGCCGTTTGTTGCAAAATACAGCAGGCACATGAAACTGGTGTCAATGTAGTTTGTAATAATACCAGCAAAATGGTACACCATTAGCTAAAGTCTGACAAGTACTGAAAGTCTCTTCAGTAATTTACAGTATCCTCAAATTGTAACATTTCCTATACCAGAGGCTGCTAGAAGCTAAGGAGAACTTCAGAAACTAGGAGGAGCAGGTGCTCTAATATCATCATTTATTTAAGAATTTGAAATTAAATGGTAAAACAAAATCAGAGCATAAAGTGGTGGATTTTGTTCCCCATCCCCAAAGCTAGGTATACTTTGTCTGGATTGCCAAAACTAGATTGCAGTATAGACATAAGTATCCTTTTT
Organism: Megaceryle maxima; assembly: GCA_024605025.1. Taxonomy (NCBI): domain Eukaryota; kingdom Metazoa; phylum Chordata; class Aves; order Coraciiformes; family Cerylidae; genus Megaceryle; species Megaceryle maxima. The sequence goes on along the minus strand of JANHGN010025689.1, from coordinate 128,211 downwards.
CTATAGCCTAAGAGAGCAAATCTTGCATTTAACCACATAATGTGTTACTTTTGTGTTTCACAAGCTTCTGTGCTTGGGTTTTTTTGGAGTGGTTTTTTTTTTTGTCTGATGTTTCTTCAAAGTGTTGAACTTTAATTATGGCTTGGGTGACAACTGCAGGTAATAAATGAGTCTAGATTTGACTGAGGATTCTTGTTTGAAGAAAGTCCTTTACTTGGTTTTAGTTAGGGAGTTTTCTGGAGTTATTTAGCAGGGGAAGGAAGGAGAAAAATGTTTGCCCATCATGAAAAGATTCTTCTTTTACAGTTTGTAGGTCCTTTCATCCCTGAATTTAAGTAGTGGTCGAAAGAGTGTAGGAGAAGAGCTTCTCTCCCTCTTTTCTTACACTCCCTCCCCCCCCCCCCCCCCTATTTTTTTTTTTTTTTTTTTGGGGGAAACCCTTTCCCCAACAAACGCCCGGGGGGTACTAGAAAACCAACTAGAGGGCTT